>JAJTUV010003280.1:0-112414 GCA_021653895.1 Mastomys natalensis | reverse complement strand
TGTCCTATAGGCTTCCATACAGCCAATATTATGGGAAAATTTTCTCAGCTGAGTGAGGCTCCTTCCTCTCAGATGTTTCTAGCTTGTGTCAAGTTGACATAAAACTAGCCAGAACAGTACTTTAAGCTATTTTCTTTTGAGCAAGTGAGGAGCATCAAAAATACTTCCGTGCTCTTACTCCACTAGTAAGAACATAAGAACAAGTCAGTAGTGTCTGCTAGGAAATCTTTGAAATGCTGTTTCAAACTGTCAACAATCTGTGTGTAGTAAGAAGGGAACAGAAGAATTTAAAGACAGAGAGATACTAGTGATTTCATAACCTCCCTCAAATTGAATTTTCTGTACTGTTCAGATTCAAAGCAATCTCAAAGACACAACAAAACCTAGCAGGTTCAGACATAGTCAAGGCCATACCATAATTATTTCTTCCAGAAAACAAGTAATTATTCCCATGGTCTTAAATAGGAACAGCAGAGAGTGATTATCCTACCAATTCTATTAAGGGCTGCTGACACTGACCATAGAAAGGGCTGAGAACTAGAGTGGCTCCCCAAGCTGAGACTGCACTGTTTTCCAATTGACATCTTTTCCCAGGGCTTAAATGTTATTGTAATAAAAAAACAAAACAAAACAAAACAAACAAACAAAACAAGCAAACAAAAAACTATAGGACATTCATTGGAAGGCTTCAAGTAGAACTTTTTAAAGCACATGTGCAAAAATTCTGTGTTCTGACAAGCTGTGTTGCAAAGAAAAAAAAAAAATACCACTACTGTCCTTGTACATCATTACTAATGAGGGCATCTTCTGCCATGTCAGTGACATAGGTGCTTTACTTGGGTAGAGAGTCTGTGTCCCAGCAGTGTCATGTGCCACAGTTATTTGTATCTCTATAATATGATGTTGTACACTGCATACATTGAGTTATGTGAGACATAAGAGGAGACAGACCTTTTGTTTCTCTGCAAGAAAACGTATGTCTCCAAAGCCTTAATTGGGTAGTATGAGATGTTGACATTTTACCCCAACCTGACAGACAAATCAATGTTATTGAAGGCAGCCTGTAGGCATTCGTGACAACCTAAGGATTAATACGCTTAGCCAATTTCAAGATGGTTGCAGCATATCAGCAGGCAAGGTGTGTTGGTTTACAAAGCCTTTTTGCAAGGTACTTTAAGTAAGGTACAATTAAATTGGTTCATGGGTCTCTAATGAGCCCAAGTACTTTATTCACAACAAACTTCACTTAAGATTTCCTTGCTGGTTATATTGGTGAGAACATGGAAGTTTATTCATGCCTGTTGGACCTAGCCAAGATGGAGTTAAAATTCAACAACGGGTGAGTAGTCTACCAAACTGACAATGAATAGAACGTGCAGATGAAGGTACTCTTGTAGAGACAGTTCTCACCATACATCTAAGTGTTTCTATACCTCTCTACTTCCTCTGGTAGTTAAGGTGGGGGGCTGTGGGGCTAACTGTAGCTAATGGTCAGGGAACTGACAGATCTGTAATGTGATGCTTCCAGACTGAGTCAATAAAGAATCTTACATTCTCTCTACGCCTTTTAAATTTGTACACAATAAATTGGGGATCACAGCTGCATGGTGTAAAGATTGAGGAACTCTTTTATAAAAGTAAGAAGTAAACCCATGGCACATTTGGGCTTTTCAGATACTACAGAGGCATCTTAAACCATTCTAATTACTATGCCGACTTTCCATATATTTAGTCTAGGTCACTGAAACGGGCATTCAAACTAGCTATTCTTGCAAATGCCGAGTGAAGCTATCAAAAGGAAAGGTTTATTTATTTTAAAGGCTCCAATAAGCTATAATTGTGAAGATGCTAACTTTGAGAGCAGAGCATGATACAGAAAAAAGCATGGAATTGGATGTTTGGTTTTGCAAGCTGCTGTTGTTCATGCTGTGTTTCTATGCTGTGTCCCACAATTCTAAACAAGCTCATCCAGGAGTTAATGATGGGATCACTAATGTTTCCTAAGTGCTTACAGCTGCTGTCATAAGTTAGTGTAGTTAAAGCACAAATCAAACCTATACTTCATTGTATGTAGAATTAATGATGTATATTGGACACACAAAATGTTATATGAGTAGCAGGTGACATCTGGCTAGAACTTGTATTTAAATCTCTGTTGTTCCTAGAGGTGAGCTGGAGGGGAGCTGCATATCAGCTCAGGCAATGGTCATTATCTTTTTGCATTTCCTTGCTTTCCTACTTGCTATAAACTACATCCTTAGTGGAAAAAAAGGGTTAATCAAATTTCTAGCAACAAATTATTTGGGGCTGACTTGCTTTAAATTAGAAATTCTTATTAAAAAGTTCAAGTGTAGCATATTAAAGAAAGTAATTATTGTAAACATAACCTTACCTCCTAAGAAGTAATAAAATAGTTGGCAGGCTGGGGCTCAGTTTATTCAAATTCTCATACTTTTTTTTGTTAACTCTGTTTTATGTCTTTATATTTAACTTATTCCAGGCGGTTTTTGTCAGAAAATCCCATATAAGATCAAGAATCTGAGCTCATGACATTAATATAGTCACAAGATGAAAATACAGCTTCAAGATCCCCCTCCTCCCACCTCCCTTTATCTGCACAAAAATAGGAAGCAATATAGCCTTCACAACAGGAGAAATGATGTCATTTTATCTATTGAAGCAGCACAGCTGACTGAGTGAATAACCTGCACTGATAATATGCTAATAAAGTAGCCATGGATGGTGTAAAATAGGATTGGCTATACACTGGTCCCTGGCAGAAAGAGAACTAGTATGGAAGACAGATATCTACTAGAGACTTTCTCATTTAATGAGTAGTTCATTGTAATTAAAATGAAAATGAAATAGCTTTCACCACTAGCTCCTGAGAGAGTTTATCAAGGCAATAAGGGTACCGAGTTTTGATCAAAGAAATTTTATTTCTAGTTAGTTCCTATTCAAATATCACATCTCCCCCCCACACCCCCAGGGGAAAAATAAAGCATCTCTTTCTTGCTTTTACTTCACTTTTCTCCTCCATTTAATGCAATGCTATCTGTTTTTATTTTTTTATTTACAAATGGAATGCATTTGTTTGGGGGTTCATATGTCATTGCATTATCTGTGGAATCAAAGAGTAGATGATCCAGATTTTACTTTTTATTTACATGAAAGACAAGAGGATTATAAAAATTCCATAATAGGGGCATTTTAGGAAGCCTAATTAGAGTTTTTTGTTTGCATTGTTAAAACTTCTAAATCTCCCTTATTCTGGACTTGAATCATCACTTGATTGCATGTGGCTTTACAGTTTCTCTGGAAATAAAGGCAAGATATATTTTGATTTGGAGTGTCCTTCTCTTTTTCAAATTTAACTTTTCACCTATTGTGCTTGGAAAAGGTTTGAAAGAGGATAATGATCATTCCTCCACCAAACCGTCCCTAAAAACACAAACCCACTCTGAGGGGCACGCTGACATGGATTAGATGCGAATGCAGGCAAGAGCACACAACTAGCAAGGTGGGTGGAAATGGGAGGTGGGAGTGTTTTATTACATAAGGGCCCAGCTCTGTCAGCATTTCCTTTAGTTAGGAGTGTATTCTTTGTATTTGTGGGGCTCTGAAAGGTTATGTAATTCTGAGGATCATTACTTTAGCTAAGTTTTCCCCACTTTAGCACTATTTAAAGGACACACCTACCCCCAAAATTACGGCCACCAAACAGATTCAAGGATTCAAGAACTCTTGCCCGTTGAATTCTGGAAAGCAGCCAATTTCCATCACCGACTCTGAAGGCCAGGAAGTTGCAAAAACAGGCTGTCTTACTTAGCTTCAACTGAGCAATTGTGAGAAACAGTTTACTTAAAAACCAGTTTCAGGGCCTGACAAAACCAAGCCCTCCACCCTCCCTACTCTCCACTACCAAAACTGTTTGTCAGATCCTTTATAGTGTTTTGTTTGTTGTTTGTGGTTGTCTTTATGTTTTGTTTTGTTTGGTATCCTTGGATAACAAGTAGCAGGGTTTAGGTTCAGATCAATAAAAGTCTCCTCTTGCCATTTTGAAGATGAACTGAATCTCTTCTTTGATTTTCCTCTGCTGATTATTTCTTACATTATGGACATTTGGTCCTTTGGTCTGGGACACTCTCTGCTGAAGCAGGTGCTATGATTTGGATTTGAACTCTCCGTTAAGGGCCTGTGTGTTGAAATCTTGATGGCCAGGTGTTATGATAAACACTTCCTTTAGTGATGCTCTGTTTACCATAGGTCCATGGGAATTGAGCCAGGTAATTATAGACTGAAATCTTCAAACAGGCATCTCTCTCTCTCTCTCTCTCTCTCTCTCTCTCTCTCTCTCTCTCTCTCTCTCACACACACACACACACACACACACACACACAAACACACATTTGCAGGTTGGAAGACTACTTTCCACCATGTAGGTCCTGAGGATCAAAACTCAGGTCATCAGATGCATTTATCTTCTGAAATACATTGTAAGCCCTTTTGTTTGTCCTTATTTTATATCCAGGATGTTGTGGGATTATACTTATCCATCTCTAAAAGCTCCTTCCTTTCTCTTCTCTGATGAGTCTGTGAAGCAGATCTGACTAGAGAGAGCATGTTCTCTTTGTCACAGTGATTGTTCACACATGACAATGTGGCCCAAGAAGAGGGACTGGGAAATAGTCTCCTTTCTCTCACTGAAGATGCTGAATGAGAGGAATGAGTGTATGGCGAAGGTGATAGTCCTTTTCCACTGTGAAGAGAGAGCCTCCCTTATGAATGAACAGATACAGAGTAAAATGTGACGCAGAGAGTAAAATGGAGAGGAAAGGTGACTGACAAAGGGGTTGAATCACTGGATAAATCTATCTGAATCCTACACCCAAACATAAATCGATACAGCTCCTTTGTGCTGACTCTAGTTTGGGTTTTCTGTTGCTTGTACCATGAACAGTTTTATGATTAGCACCGCTTTTGCTTTAAGGACTTCTGTGATCCTCTTCCTACATCATATTCTTTCTCAATCCTGAATTTGCAAAGGACTTATAAATTGTTAGTGTGCACTTAAGCACTTGGTTATGTAATGTGGTATGTTGTTCTCTACTCATTACGTTTACATAAATCCAGTCTTTACAATCATGCTTTTGTTAATTTTTACACACACACACACACACACACACACACACACACACACACACACATATGTGTTATTATTTTATGTGTATGAGTGTTTTGTTTATATGTAAATTTATATGAGCATTGCATGCATTCTTGGTTACCCATGGAGGCCAGAAGAGGACCTCTGATTCTCTGGAGGTGTAGAAAAAAATGTGGTTGTGATATGCCATGTGGGTCCTGAGAATTGAACCTAGGTCCTCTACAAGGGAAGTAAGTGTTTTTAATTACTGAGGCATTTCTTTTTACTTCCACTTTAATAATAGAAATACATTCATGGCTTACACAGCAGCTGTGACTCAAATGTTCATTAAGTTAAAGTCTCACTGAGAGAAGACATGTTTGACATTCTTTTTGTATTTCCTATAAGCTTCAGCACAGGGTGGTCATACAATGGGTACATACTAAATAGAGGATTTATTTAAACTTCCATTCAGAGCTATGGTTCTGATTGCTGAGCAGCTGAGTAATGTTCAGCCATCTATAAGAGCATAAAATTTTAAGAGAGAAATATAGGCAATTTGAGTAAAGGAAGATCAATAGATGAGAGAGAGCCTTGTGTAATCAGGAGTTTGTCATTTGCATCTTTGTACCTATTAATATCAAGTGCTATACCTACCAGACAAACAACATCGGCCTCGGATAAATTTATGAAATGTATGAATGGGTGCATTTGTTATAACATGCATTCCCCAATGATGGAAATGTTCTATAATTTCCATTGTCCAAATGATAAAGCCACATGTGGCTATTAAGCACTGTAAATGTTGCTAGCACAGCTAAATGTTTATTTTTATTTAAATGTAATTAATTTCAATGTTAAATACTCACATGCAGCCCATCGCTGCTCTGCTGTATTTTGTTTATAGGCACACACAAACTAAGAACCTCAAGGGAAAAACAATTAAGAGTTATCATGAACTTTATTATATTTTAGGGGAAAACAAATCTAACTTCTTATTATGGTTGGATACAAAGTATCCACCTGATTAGCTCATACCATGAAGGCTTATTTCCCAGATGGAAGCATTATTCAGTGAGTGCTGAAACCTCATCAATGAATTAATCCATTGATAAATTCGGAGCTGAATATGTTACTAGAAGGTGGTGCCCAGTTGGAGGAAGTGGGTAACTGGAGTGTTTTTGAAGGAAATATACCTTGTTACAGATATTTTCTTTCTCATTCTTTGTTTTCTGGCCACAAAGAAGCAAATAGCTTTCTTCCGCATGTGCTCCTCCATGTAATGATTGGTCTCTCTTCCACCCACTTTCCACATGCAGGAGGGACTGAAATATCTAAATCAGGAACCCGAATAAAGTCCTTAAAAGTTTATGCCTTCTGTTATTTTGTCACAATGACGAAAAACTGGGGACTGGAGAAATGGTTCTGTGGTTAAAGCACTGTTGCTTTCCCTGAGGTTTGGTTCCCAACACCTGTAAGGCAAATAACAACCATCTATAACTCCAGTTTCTGGCAATCCAATACTCCCTCTTTTGGTCCATAGGTACTGTATGCATGTAGTGACAGACATAAATGCAGGCAAAACACCCATACATGTACCACATTACAATTTTACCTCAGTGGCGATTGCTCTGACTCTGGCTCCTACCCCAACTTACTTCATCCTTATCAGAATTAACAAGGATTCTTTCTAATGTACCTTTTACAATATTAAAATCAATTTGATAAACTACATTATAACCCACTATACCTAATTCATAAACTAGATATACTTTTGAGGAAAGAAGTTATGCCTTACTCTTCTTTATTCATTCAAAAATTTTTTTTCATTCTGACCATGTCAGGATTAGTAGTTTAAATTTCTTCTGTTTAGATCCATCACAATGTTGTCATGATAGTCTGAACATATCAATACATTATTGCAATTTAACCCAATGTGATTCAACTTGCATTATAAACTCAGGAGTGATACTGCCTTAGGATAACCTTTAAGCTGAAAACTGATAATACAGAAGTGAGATAATGAGAGAGAATTGAGTAACAAAGGAACTAGCAGCTCAAGTGGATGACACTACACAAAGCTAGTAAAATGGAAGGCATTACCACACATAGATCTTAAATATGAAAAGGTGCAAGCAAGCTGAGGATGAAGACTACACTCTATGATGAAAGTCGAGGTAGTGTATTGAGACTACCTTGGAGCCTCCAAAATGAATCTGTCTGAAGAATTTGAAACAAAAGAATGACACAGTTAGCTTTAGTTTTAGAAAGTTCATTTTGTTTGCTGCCTGAAGATGAGGTGCAACAAAATCTATTCCAAATGCAGAGAAGGCTATTGTAGATGTTTTTGATGAAAATGGTTAACATCAGAATCTCATATTTAAAAATATTTTTGAGATGGGGTCACATGTCTTCCAGGCTTCAAATGTGCTATATCCCCAAGGATGACCTTGAACTTTTAATCCTCCTGATTTCTTGAATGGTGGGATTACGTGTGTACCACACCACAGGACATTTGAGGCTGTGTTGGAGACCAAACCCAGGACTTCATGCATATTAGATAAGCATTCTAGAAACTAAGCTATCCCTCAGTCTCAAATTCTATTATGTCTGAGGGCTAATAGGATACACACAGCTGTTCACTAATACTTGAGATTCAGCAATTAGAACTGAAATGGGAAGGTCAGGATAGTTTTTACTAGGGTGACAAAATGGCATTATACTTTAGGGCTCATATGGCATCAAGAGATATCACAATCATATTTCAGAGGGCAATACAAAGAAAGACATTGGGGTTTCTCAATAACAGTGTTGGTGATATCCAAACCAAAGAAAACAATTGATGCCATTATATAACAGCATCTTAGAAAAGAAAGTATAAGTGTTGCAGTACAGTGAGGAAATAAGAAAGATCAATTGTTGGCCACTGTATTGTATTTGTACTCTAAACATTTTTTAAACATAATTGAGATGGCATAAAATTTACATATTCATAATTTAGTGTTCAGAAGTGTAAAGTTTTGGGACCAAAAATTCTTTTTTTATTGGATAGTTTATATATTTACATTTAAATTGTTATCCCCTTTCCCAGTTTCCCCTCTGGAACCCCTCTCTCCCATCCCCCTCCCCCTGTCTCTATGAGGATGCTCCCCTCCCACCTGCCCACTCCTGCCTCACCTCCCTGGCATTCCCCTACACTGGGGAATCGAGCCTTCACAGGACTAGGGACTTTTCCTTCTATTGATGGCAGACAATGCCATCCTCTGCTGCATATGTGGCTGGAGCCATGGGGACCAAAATTTCTGATGATTAACTTAAAAAACATGTTCATTTCCATTTTCCTACTAAAGTGAGCACTGCTAAATTACCTGAAAAATTATAATTGGTTAAAAAGTTTATGAGAAAGGCTTGAAAGCTGTGATGCTATTGAAATTGCTTGCTGAATGAAGAAATCTGTATAAAACACTTTGTCCAGAATCAAGTGGCTAACCATGGGATGGGGATATGTCTCAATGATGAAGAACACTTGCAGTTATTCTAGAGGACCTAAGTTCTGTTCTCAGCACCCATATCAGGCAGCTCACAAACATCTGTAACCCCAGCTCTGGGAATCTTCTACGTTCTGCTGGACTGTGAGATTACACACACACACACACACAATGAAAATACAAGAGAAACATTTTAAAGAGGTTGACCAAAAACTACTTCAGCACCTTTAATATTTATTTAACTTGTCTTCTTCTTCAGTGTTCCCTATACTTTTAGAAGGCCACCTTTATTATACATCCAATTTTTGTCAATAGCCTGACTGCAATTTCTAAAGTCTTTCTTTTAACTTTGAAGGCTTTTCTACTGATCGTCTGGAATAATGTTGCAATCCCAATTCATCGATTTGCTTGTTTAACATCAGTCGAAACATTGTGAAAATACAACCTTTCTTAGAAATCTATTGAGACTTAAATTTCTTTTTAATGTACTTTTGGTCTTATAGAATGCCTTGTTTTTGTATTTTTAGATAATTTCCTATATGTTTGCACCATTCCCTTTTAGATTATGTTTTCCTATGAAACAGAAACTATGTAAATTTAATTCAACTAAGACTGAACCTTAGAAACAAACCTACAAAGTGGACTTATCAGTGGTGTGTGTGTGTGTGTGTGTGTGTGAGTATGTGTTGAAAGTTTAAATTCAAAACCTGAAACTATTTCTCTCCTTTTATGTGGTGATCCAGACTCAAACTTGTACATTTAATACTCACATACCAAAGATAGAAAAAACACCTTTTGATTTTAGTATGACTTTAGGGAGTATCAGGGTGAGCTTGGACTATTATTGTGATTATTAATAGCACAATTAATATGAAGAACATCCTGGGAATGAAATGGACAGAAAACTAATACACGGACAGCTCTCTGCCATTACCTATCTACTTTCAGTTCAAATTAGTGTATGTTCCATTTTCATTACGACAGAACAAAGTGGAAACAATGGGTCTCTTGTAACCACAAATCAATATATAAGCCCTGATCAATGGAAGTGAGGCTCCTCTGGATATCTGAAATATTTTTATGCATTTTGGCAGATGCTACAGCAGGAAGCAATCCATTAGATTTTGAAAAGTGGAAAGCCAATAATGATAGGCTGCATGTCAACTTCACCCACCCCACATACTTCTAGGCTAAGAACTAGCTTTTCTGTGTTCTACTTTCTATTATCAAAATGTGGATGCTCTGAATTATTCACATGTAGTAAAATCATATCTGAATTCTATGTATCTGTCTTCTACTCTAACTTCATTTTATGCCTTCCATGCATTTCCCACAGGAACACTGAGACATATATCTGCCCTCAGATTCTTACTGTCTGAAATATGAAAACCCTAATATTGATCTGGGAATATTATGAAGATTAATCATTTGAAATAAAAAAACAAGAGAAAGCATAAATGTGATAAAGCCATTCCTGTAAACTTCCATTCTCCAAGTACAAGCAGAAGCTAGCTGTGCAGTTAATTTTGCTTGATGGGCAAAGCTGCTTCTCCTATGTCGGATTCTGAAATCTTCCTTTCCACAGAAGGGCTTCAGGATGAGACTGTGATTAGTCATAGACTGTAGCTGTCATACTTTATCACATCATAGCCAAATGAGATATCATAGCATAACATGAACTGCTGACAAATTTTGAGGACTATACCTAGCTTATGACCAAGATTTATGGCTTGTATAACTACAGATCACAAGGTGACTCATTCAGTAGGAAATATATACTGAAATATTAAGCCATAAGTGGTCAGTGAAACAAAAATCTTGCAATTATCAACTTACCATGCATGTGTAACAATTTATGCCAAGTGAGGAAAACAGAACATTCATGAAAAGGTATTTGATTTCTTCTTAAGGCTGTCTTGTCATATTTTATGTCTGAGAGAAAGGGCTATGATCTTTGCTGGTTAATCAGGTCCTAGAAATGTTGTGTGGAGGCCTCCTTGCTTTTAGGCTGGTGAGGTAGATCTCTAGGGGTTTGGAAATACTGTATTCCCTTTGGGGAATGTTTCTCTTTGAACTTACTTTGCAATTTAGCTCCTCTGCTAAGTAGTGAACCCTGGAGGAATTTGAATTTGTTACCCAGGGAAAGAAAGTTTGTCAAAATGTGTTACTTAGATTGTTAAATGATCCCCCTGGCTATGACTGATTTTTAAAACAGTGCTGTGGGGTTAGGGAGGGATGAATAAGGAAGGCCTGGTGAGGAAAAATGACTGCTTCAGTGGAGGGGGAGATGTGGGCTCCATTGGATAGTTCTGCTAGGGGAAGAGCTGAGAAAGGTGAGAAGAGGTTATGGAAGATTTGTGCCTGTTGAAATCGAGTCAATTGTCCCACTGGGAATGCAGAGGAGAAGAACAGATGATATTAAACCTTAGCGTACTGCAGAAGTATTCCAATTCGACAGTCGCTTGTAATTATTAGGGCTCTGCAGGCCTCTGCTTGTTCTGCTGCATCCTATATTTTTGCTGAATGGTTTAGCTCATATGCAGTAAGGAAATGTGTAAAAAGCAAAAATAAAAAAAAATAAAAAAAAAAAACCCTCAATGAATTTAATAATCTGTAGTTGGCTTGACTGCCTTAGGAGAGGATTCTAAAAATATATAAATTATTTCGGGGTCACTTTAACTGCCAGCAAAGACTGTAGATGTTGGTTAGTATAATGAATGTTGAAGATAGCTCCAAAATGATACCCCACCCCCTACCTAGAAAAAAATGAAAAAGAACGAACGTTTGCAACTCCTGTGCATACATTTATTTATAAAGTGCTTAGAGAGCAGAATAGTCTAAAATTGTGGGAAGCTAGAGTCTGTTGAGCAAAACTCAGTGAAAAATTATTTGCTTTGGCTGTAGGAGTCCCCCTTCATTTCCTTTTAATGTAAATGTGATGAGCACTTTTACCTCCAAACCTCAGATGTCAATGTGAACAGGTGTTACACACACAGGTTCTCAAACCACTGTCCATTTCAGGTTCAGGAGCAATTGGGACATTGGAAGAAAAATGGAAATGTTAACCCTAAATGCACAGAGGGAAAAATCTTAGGCATTATTTAGAACACTTAAAAAAGAAAAAGGTGTTTATGGGGGTGAAATGGTGAATCTTCTAAGAAGTGGGGCACATAAAATTCTTTAATAGTTGAGTTCAGTAGCTGTGTTGGTCAGAATTATTTTATATTTAATTCTTATTATTATTATTGTTATTCCTCTTATTATTATTACTATTATTAATTTGTTTAAGCCTAAGTATCCCATAGGAAATCATTATAGGCACGCATCCATCATGTGTTGTACCTTTGAACTCCAGAATCAGCATTTTGAATATACCAGTACAATTTAACCCACTTATGCATGCCAGACTATATAGAGATGAAAATTTTGGTCTGCTCAATATGTTCTGTGTAGCATTTTGATATGGCAGGGTCTCAGAGCTCTGTGGTACACTGTCCCTTATACTGTCTTATTGAGTTAGGGATTGCCGGCCCTGTTTCTTTTTAGTTTCTGTTTTTTTTTTTAATCTCAACTGAATTTACAGTGGATGTTCTAATATAGCCATAGGGGAGAAAATAACACAGAAGGTGTTTAATGCTCTGTGAGCTTCTTAGTCACTTTAATATTTTTGTACATGTATGTTATGAGGAGTATCTGTCTATGTATATGCATTCACATGCATATGGGGGCATATGCATTTTAGGTACATTTGCACATGTGTGTGACTATGAAAGTCTTTGGGTCCATGTTTTATACTTAGGGAAGGTCTGTCTCTTGATGATATCAGAGCTTGTAGTAGTTTCAGCTAATCTGGCTAGCCAGTTTGTCCATCAAGGCATGTATTATCACTGCCTTCCTATACTCAGATAACAGGGAGGCCAACATGCCTACCCAGATCTCTCTCTCTTTTCTCTCTCTCTCTCTCTCTCTCTCTCTCTCTCTCTCTCTCTCTCTCTCTCTCTCTCTGTCTCTCTCTCTCTCTCTCTCTCTCTCATTTTATTTAAGCCACTTCTCATAACTCAGCTCTGACTGGCCTGAAGTTCACTATGTAGATCAAATTGGCCTTGAATTAAAAAAGACTCTCCTGCCTCAGACTCCCTAATGCTGAAACTAAAAATGTATGCCACAATATCCAGCATCACCCAAGCTTTACTGGGTACTGGGGAATCAAACTGATCCTCATGCTTGCAGGGCAAGTGGATTTTGCTTTTATCCACCTACTTCCTCAGTTCCTAGAAATGTCTTTAGAATGTATCTTAGTCTTTCTGACTCTGTCCTTGAAATCCATTCTTTTGTACTCAGAAATCTTCTTTATTTGGATATGAGGACACATTTATGAAGGAGATAACCATACCTGGTTGGTATGACTATAATCTTCTGTTTCTAGTGAGTGAAATGATTTCAGATTATACCATACCCAGCTAGTTCTGAAGGGAAATGTGCTCCAGTTGCCTGAACAGAAGATCAAATTCTAGTGAATTGGGATCATTGTAAATTAACAGCAGAGAATTGACATGAGCACATCTGACCACTTTTAAATCTTCCAAACACTGAGGAAATATTTTTGTAAGGGAGTGCAACAATCGTTCTAACTTGAAAATGTTTTAAATATTTCTATTAAGCACATGGTTTCAGTGGTTCAAGTTCCAGGTGCTATCTAAGTGCTCCCATTTCTTTTTCCCTGATTCCATAGAGACCTTTAATTTCTCTAAATATGGTTCCATTTTTATTTAGGTCTCTTAAGGCTGCCTGGCTTTGCATGTAATGGTCTCTTGGGGGTCATGCCTGGCTATTCTTCTTTTTTGGTTCTCTCTTGAAGGTAAGCTGATAAGGAAGAGTGTCAGCAGGGCAAGATATTTAAGGTTGCTGTATAATAATAAAATTTTACCTATCTTAAATCTAAGTCAGCATGTTGCAGTAGATGACCTGCCTGTCTTGAGTTCCTCTGAGGCCAGAAGCTGCAGTCTCTGGCATTAGTACCTCATCTTAAAACAGCAGGGGATTAAGAAATGGATTAATTGCTAGAGCCTTTTCCCTCCTGTCCAGATACCTCTCACTTGTCAGGTTAGGGGAAAGTTTGGAGCAATATACTTCTGTTGAACCAGAAGAGAGTCATGCTCACAGAAGGAAAAACTTACACAAGCAAATATGGATTAAATTCACATATTCATATACAGATTCATTCATACATATTCTTAAATCTTGGTTTGAACCAGTTGGGCTCAGCTTTCATACTATCTCATAATTACATACTTACACACACAGACACAGACAGACAGACAGACAGACACACACACACACATATACACACACAACCATACTTATATATGTATATGGAACAAAAGACCAAGCACCAGTGCAGAAAGAACTCACTCATTCTGAATGAAAAATGAGCTCCAATCCTTATTGTATAGAGAAAGAAAAAGCTTCTACCCTGTAATTGCTAAATGAATTTAAACCAAGTCTGTAAGAAGAAAGTTTTGTTCTCATTAGTAAGACTACGCCTGCCTTGTTATTAAAAAAAGACCTGTTCTGTCCCATGGTAAGCAGAAGCCTGCCTGCTCTTTCTGCAGCTTCTTTTTTCCTCTTTCCTCCTGCACTCTGCATATTGCTCTATTAATTTTACAAGTTGCCTTATAATTTCTAAGTTATTCTACTCTGTATTCTCCTTCTATTCTTACTCTCTCCTGCTCTGATGTAACAATACTCTTACTTCCAATGCCTGTACTTCTATGTTCTTGTGCTCAGTTCTGTCTAAAAAGTTTCCCTTAGTTCTGTCTCCTTTCTTTGTCCTCAGCACTTATACAGCTTTTAGAATACAATGATCACATGGTAAAAAGTTCACCACAAGTTTACACATAAATTCAAATCATGAGTAGAGTAAGTTTACTACAGAGAATGTTTACATGCATATCCATTAAGAGTAATTATCTGTCTAAACATTCATTATGTCACAAGCTCAACAGGTTCATGGAAAGTTAAAAACTATAATATTTGGGACTAAGGTATTAATGAAGTTTTGCATAGATAAACCCAGCCAATATTTTATCTTTTGTCCTTGCACCTATAGTAAATCCTTAGTTCCCATTTTATGATCTTCAGTTAATGGTTTTACAACCTCTTGGAATGTACTCTGAGTAATAGATGCCTGATTGCTATCTTAGAAGCAATTAACTGAAGACTTTCAGGGTTCTCATTGCAGTTTTGACATCATGAAAGATATAATAGCAGTCTTATTATATAAGAGCTTAATAATTACTATAATTTTATGAATTATTATAAGATCATCATTAAGAGTTAAGAAACTATTTATCTGTATAGCATCACTACCAGACAGTACATTTTCATTGTTCTGTAGAGAGCTGCTCAAAATGGTAGGCTAATACCTAGTGATTATTATATATATTTAATAATAATAGAAAAAGCATATTAATAGCATCAATCTTTCCTAAAATGAAATCCACATGAACATTGCTTACAGGAGCAAATTCATCATAGATTTTAATCCAAGGTAGAACAATCTCAGGAAGATCACCTGCTAGTTTTTAACTTCTTGTTGGCTCTTGGCAATGGTCATCTTCATATCTTAATACAACAAAAATTGAATTATATGCACCACTGGACAAACACAACATGACTTCTGCTAGCATATGTAAGGTGTGAAAACCTGAGGGACAATACTATTCAACTGAAGTTCCACTTGGGCACTCTGCAGTGCTTTGGAAATGAGTTCCATCCTAATGTCATTGAGAGAGGTAGAAGCTGAGAAAGATCACTGATTTGAGCCTAATTAAAAAGACTTGATAAAAATGCCAGAAAGCCAGATGGTGAAGTCAGTTTTTCAGTGCTGTGCCAGTTTAGGGCTGGACTATGTTTAGCAGTTGATACTCTGCTAGGGTGGATTGATTATATCAGTAGCACCCTGCCCCCAAACATTTTGTTAAACTGTTAGGCTTTGCTTTTCAAATTCTTCCATGCTTCCTTATCAAAAGAGAAATGAAGCTGAAAAATCTGTACTTCAATCAAATTCTGACACTCTATAGGAATATCAATCACTCTATTACTATTGAATATCACCACTATTCACTTGAAAATAAATCCTAATGCTATTATAATATAAGAGCCAACAGTGATGTAACGTTTCTTGAGACAACGATTCATTTTCCTTCTTTCAAAAATCAATTGATTATTCCAAACACAACACTTGGATTAGACACTTAAAGAAACAGTACCCAAATTTAACCAACAACATTTTATCATTGTAAATACAAATTGTAGCTATTAGAATTTTCATCAGATTGTAGACTAATAGCTAAGCCTTTAAAGAAAATGTTTCAATAACATGATTACCGACAGCATCCCTACCAATAGCAAATGTAAACAATGAAATTAGCAGTTATCTTCTCTCCATCCAGATCATGGTGCAACACTAATGAATGATGAATAGAGATGCTGAAAGAATATTTATTAATATGTATTGAGTACTATTAAAGAGCTGAACAGAATTACTAATTGTCTTATTCAGAGAAGATAGGAGGAAAAGTTCAGAAAAATATAAAACTTTCATTGATGTCTAACTTTGTCTCTAGACATTAGTGAAGCCTTGATTCACATCCATTCCTCGTGCTCTTCCATTTGTTTTTCTTTGATGCATCTAGGTGATTTATAGGTAACCATGGCTTCCCAAAATACCAGCACAGAGTAAATAGATCTTCCTTCTTCCAGCTAACAACAAATGTCTTAAATTTATAGTCTTCTTTTCCAAAGAGCTCAGAATGAAGACATTGTGCTACCTAATTCATCTGCAGACCCTATAACAAGAAATACAGACAGTACAAGGGACACAGCTAATGAGGCTGGGCATATGCCAGGCTGTAGCAAGTAGAATGTTAACTCTCTGCTTCGAAATAAGATTCAGTCAGTACTACAGTCTCTGATATCTGTCATGAAAGCCTTTCAAGACAGTTTAGCTAATGGATTATTGTCAAGTATATTTGTGACTCTACCTTTCTGGGAACCATGTGAACCACAAAAAATATGACCCTTTTTGAGGTTTTCATGCCTAAGGCAAACAGATGGCAGGTGAAACACTTCTCAAAGTGTTCTTTATAAAAATTATTTTTAAAAAGAAGTTTACAATGAAACAAGTTTCCTTATGTGAAAGAAAAAACAAAATGTATCTTATTATTTTATATGCACAAGTGTTTTCTTGCATCTATGTCTGCACAATACTTTTGCATATAATGCTTGCAAAGGTCACAAGAGGATGTCAGGTTCCCTGGAAGTGGAATTACAAATGGTTGTGAGTCACAATATGGGAACTGGGAATTAAACCTGGGTCCCCTGTACTAGGAGCCAGTGTTCTTTACTGCTGAGAAATCTCTCCAGGCCTCTTTTTATGGCACTTTCATACATACTTTATTTTGATTTATTTTTACTTCCTCACCTGACTCCACTCCTTCCACCTCTCTGTCTCTTTACCATTACTCCTTCCTTTCACTGTACTCTTTCACTCTCAATATTTCCCTTTTTATTTTCATAGCTTATATATTCTATTGTCTTTTCAATCCCTTTGCTTCAAGTTCCCCTCTTTTCCCCCCACAGCTTTTGGGTTCCTTTGTGGTTTCCTGGCACTGAAAAAAAGACAGCCACTTTATAAACAAGGCTGACAAAAATGAATATACATCTATAGACGAGTGAAGTTAGATCCATATCTCTCACCATGCACAAAGTCAATGCAAAGAGCCTTCATTTAAAACTGGAAACAACACAACTGCTAAAGGATGTAAATATAGGCAAGATGTTTTTATAATAGAACACCCATAGTAGGAGAAATAGTACCAATTTACAAATGGTACCACATTAAATTGAAAGGCTTTTGCATAGTAAAGGAACCTATTATTAGAGGGAAGAGGCAAACTACACATCAGTCAGTAGATTAAAATAGTGATTTTCAACCTTTCTAATGCTGCTACCCCTTAATACATACAGTTACTCATGTATTGGTGACCCCAACCATAAAATTATTTTGTTGCTACTTCATAATTGTAATTTTGCTATTATTGTGAACTGTTATGTAAATATTTGTGTTTTCTGGTGGTCTTAGATAACTCTTTGGAAAATGCTTTAACCCCGGATGGGTTGTAACTCACAGATTAAGAACCACTAGATTATATAAGGAACTGAAAAAATTAAGCAATAACAAAACAAAATCATCCAATCAGTAAATGGGTTAAAGAGCTGAATAAATAAGTCTCGGAGAAAAGAAAGAAAAAGAGATAGACAAATGGCCAATAATTTTAGTCAAGTTCAACAATCATACTCATTAGAGAAATGCAATGCATAGAAAAGCTACCATCTTTCTCATTTCAGCTAAGGTGGCTACTATCAAGAAAACAAGATGACAATAGATGGTGGTAACAAGGTATAGAAAGCAGAGCCTTTATAGTTGTTGCTGGGAATGTACAGCCACTATAGAAACCAGTGTAGACATTTTCAAAAAAAGTTAGAATTAGGTAGATAATTCAGCCACACTAATCCTGGACATACTCTTAAAATACTCTTGTATCCTTCCATGGAGATATTTGTACATCTGTGTTTATCAATTCTCTTTTCACAATAGCAAGAAAATAGAATTGACACATGGATAATGAAATTGTGATACACATACACACAGCAGAATTTTATTTAACTGTAAAGAAAAGTAAAGTTTTAAAACTTGATGGAACAGAGAAACATATTAGTGAGATAATCCATAATCAGAAAGATAAATACTATTTCTTCTCTCTCATATGTAGATCCTGCCCTATAGCTGTTAAACTATTTATTGTTGGATTTATAGAGAGTTTACTATTTTTGTAAGAAGTCTTTATCTTGGCCACTATTACAAGTACAGATAGTATTGTTTTCATATATTGCTTAGGGATTTTTGGAAGGGATTTAACAAGAAAATGGTTGAATTACTATGTGTCTGTTTAAAAAGAAATATAAAATATATCATAAGAAGTTCTCAGTGCTTTTCAAAGACACTTTGCATTCTGCCTATCAATGGGAATTCCAGTTATACCACATCACTAATATTTAGAATTGTTGAGACTTTTATTTTAGTTTGTATGAGTTATTTTATATGCCATAGTAGTAAACCACTATAACATAATTTGTGTTTCCCTAATTACTGTTATGTTGAGTATTTCCTTATGTGATTAGTCATTTGTACCATAATATTTGTTTTGGTTAAGAATCATATTGTCTTTTCTGTTTTGTGAACAAAGTTTTTATATTATGGAGTTACTTGTTAGAACCTGGTAACTACTTAATACTGTAATATGCTTTTCTCTGTGGCTTACAGGTTTTACTTTATTAAAGGTATATTTTAAAGAACAATATTTTCATTTTGATAAGGCTGATAAATTTTTGTAGTTATTGCTACCTGTGGCTTTTCAAAAACATTTTGGAGTGACAAAACCCAAAAATATTTCCTTTATTCTAAATGTTTTATTCTAAAGGTTTTACAGTTCTGCTATCTTTAACATAGAAAGTCCCTTTATTATAAGTATTAACAGATATTAATTAGAAAGTGTAACTTGATGTATTCCAGGTTAGCTTACTTTTCTAAAAATGAAATAACTTGCTCCTATTTATGGCTACATAGTAGTGTATCATATACATACATCACATTTTCTACTTTCAGTACTTAATAGTTAGGGATTTGGCTTATTTTACTGATTTTTGCCCTATAATGGATAACATTTACTTTTTTTCTATTTGCAGTTATTCCAGGAAATTTGTTGAAATGTTTTTTCGCCCCATAATTGGAGTGCCTTGGCAATCTTGTTGAGAAAGTTTTAATCCTATATATGACTTATTTCTGTTCTTATCCCATTGGTCACTTACTATTCTTTAATTCATGTAATACTCAAGCATTACTGCTCTGTAATGTGTAATTTAGAACACTTACCCCAACTTTGTTCTTCATTTTCTGCTATTTTTATTGTTATTGGCTTCTAATTAAATTCTACTGTAGTCAGAGAATACACTCTGTATAATTTCAAAGCTTTTTAGATACACTGAGATGTATTTTATGGTTATTCAATTGCTTACTGTCATGGTAGGTATACTATGGTTATGGAAATAAATGTACCCTTTTCTATAATAACCTATAATTATCTATAAATATAAAATAATTCACCATTTCTGTTAGTGCTGTTAAGATCCTTTATATTTATACCTAATATTTAAATAGATATCTTATATCTTTCTGGTTTATGTAAGTCCTCTACTATGAGTTTGTAATTTTGTTTCTTCATGTACATTTGGGCATGCTTTCTAGACAAACTAATTATATTACCATTGCAAAATATTCTTCTTTGCCTTTTGCAGTACTTTTTATCTTAAAGTTTCATTTGGCTGATACAGCTTCTGTGGCTTTCTTAGGCATTCCAGTTGAAAATATTAAAACAATCAATTTCCCCATATATCTATCATGGATTTAATGCATGCCTATTATGAATAGGTTATATTTGAGTCACTATTTTTTGCATTTCTGACATTTGCTTTTGTGTGTACATTCCATTATTTAATTTGATTATCAATTTGTTGGTCTTTAGGACTATGACTTTAATATTTGGGGGTTTTGTTGTTATTTCTTAATTTTATATTTCTATTTTCACTATCTTGTTATCTTTTAGATTATTTGAATACATTTTAGAATTTGATTTTACTTAATTTATTAAATTTTAGCCTATACTCTTTCTTCCCACCTGCTCCTAGTAGTTTCTTTAGGGATTATAGCTGAACATTCTGAAGTTGATAGTATCTTAAAGTCTAACATTATATAGTTTATATAAACTGTGGTAATCCTATGATATTCTTACTAAGAAAATTGAGATTCCTTTTTTTGATTTCTTGGTTTTATTAATAAACCAATTTAGATATGGTCTCAGAAGGAAAGCTTACGAAGAAGGAGTAAGAAAGCTATGTTGTTTGTAAACAGCCAAACAGTTGCAGGGTGTAGTTGAATAACTTCATAGAAAAAGAGTGAGAAAGCCCAGAGCATCCCAGACAGCAATGGCCAGTCATCTTTTCCCAGAAAAGCAGATAAGCTGCAATGCTATAAGAATGAAAATGAGGACATGAAGAGAATTCTGTTTTTTTTTTCTAATTTTATTTTTTTGCTTATTCACTTTAAAGGCAGAGGGACCTGGAAGGGTCGTGACTGAGCGGGGACAGCAAACTGAACTGGCCCATGAGAAGAGGGAGGGGGGAGGAGATCAAGAGGGGAGAGAATTGGGCAAGCAGACTCAAACAGATCCAGGAGTGGAGCCAACCAGGAGCCAAGAGACCCTGTGGACCAAGATGGGTGAAAGACAAGCTGTGGGAAGGTAGCTCAAACTCTAGGCCTGGAGGGTTTTAGGGTAGGTGGTGGGGTGATAAGTGCTGGAAAGAGCCACAGATACTAAGTAACATTTGTCCTGGGTTTCTTTGAAACACAACACTATGTGGTGTAAGCAAGTGCCTACCTGGAGTGGTAGTATCTAGGAAGATAAACCACATCAAGGGGATATTTATTTCTCCCATCTTAGTTTGGCTTCAAGTAAACTAATATTCTTGCTGGATGTGTAGACTTCTGGCCCGTGATTCACAAGCCTAGTTGGATTGATGCCTAGTAGGAGGGGACAGTAATGTTTTGGACATTTAGAATAGCAGGTCTATATCCAGGGCCAAAGCTGGAATTTAGATTCTTTTCTTTTGACCACAAGGAAGTAGCTTTGTCTTAATGAACCTCAAGAAAGCCCAGATAACTTCATTTTTCTTATTGTAATTTAAATCCTAACGAGTAGCAGAGCTGATATGTACCTTTCTAATGTTGCCAGGGAAAAGGAAGGTGAAGTCCAAAATTGACCATGAGAGAAATTTAAGCCTCAGTAGGCTTGAGGTTAATTAGTTATAAATCCTAGTATTCTTTTATTCAATAAATTTTAAACTTTGCATGTGGATGATATAATCTGTTTTTCAAAGAGTTATATGTAAAACAAATAAAGAGACTGTGGAGTATAGTGCAGGCACGACCACATTCAACAGCCACACCATGCACTACCAGTCCTTAAGAGTACATAGAAATGCCATCAAGAAATTCTAATCACAAAAATGTGAGTCTCTTAAATAATGCACTCAAAGTTCTAGAAAAACATACCTGTGGCCAAGAAGCACAAGGAAAGAGAAAGCACAATGAAGAACATGTAAGAGAGCAAGGCCAAGACTCTATGTCCACAGGCTGAAGCTAATTAGTCAATTATCAACCCTAATAGTGAAAACTGGAGATGCCAAGGTAGTAAACTGCAAGTTGAATCAACTTGTTTGTATGCTCACCCTGAACTGTGGAAATATGCTCTACCTTTCATTGCAAAGGGTCTAAGTTTCTGATAAAGCAAGGTAAGGCCAAGATTACAACCAAGACTCAGGCTCAGACAACAGCTATGCCTCCAGCTATGCCTTCTTTTCCACTTCCATCCCAGGCTCCAGTGACTAGAGATGTCTAGGCCCTATGTAAGTCCCAAAGATAAGCTTAGTCATACTGATTTGATGAAAAATTCTTCGTATGCCCTTTGGGCTGCTATACGTAAGCAGCTTTGTCCTTTGAGTTATTTATGTAAATTAATCAGGAGAATGAAGACAAATGATGTATTTCAAAGAGTCTAAGAAAGTACTCTTTCTTTTATGTTCATTTAAATGATTAATTAAAAAAAAAAAACCTCTAGATTTTTATTCAATGTTGGTCACTTCCTCCAAACTTTGACTTCTTTCTGAAACCTGTAAGCTTTTATTTTGTGGTTTTAATTTGTCACAGGATAATTTTTAGGAGCTTACTCATTCATACTGGAAATAAGGCTCCCATTAATATGGTTTTTAAAAAAGTATAAGATGTGTTTATGCAGTAATGCTAAGTAAAAAATGACAATGAACTGAATGTATGCCAGTTTTAGAAACAAAAGAAGTACTTATATATTCATACTATATAAACATGAACAGGAAATTTGTCTAAATATTAATAGAGATTATTTCCTGTTCACTGGATTATAGATGATTTTTTATTTTATTCTTTAGAACATTCCATAAGTTATATTTTAAAGAATAACACATTTAGTTTTTATGATCAGAAAAATAATAAAATTGATTTAAAAAGATGTTGGAAGGCAGTGAATGAATAATTAATAAATGAATCATATAGTCAATAAATCCTCTAGTAATTCAGGGAAGAAAATGATTATCTAAATCAGAAGTCCAGACTGTTACAGGCATGGATTTGAATCTGGAGGACAGCCACTAGAGTATCTAGGTTCTTCTGCCTCTTTACAATGAATTGGGCAGAGATATAGAAATAGTTACTGGAAAGGAGATATTTTATTAAAGGAGGTACACCAGACCCAGCCTGTAGCCTGACTCCAAGAGAAAGACTGGAGTAGGAGAGCTGCATGACCTTTTTTGGGGTCACTTACATAGTACCAGTCTCCGTACGGTTTATATAATGAGGTGGGCTTCTTAGATCATACTCCTTTAGTTGAATGAAGCCTATGGGGGCTAAAGGTTTCTACTTTTTCCATACTGATGCTTTTTATATGCTAATCTCTGAAATATGCCTCTCCACTCTATTCTACTCTGGCCTTAATTCATCAGTGAAAATTGTCCCAGAAATCTTTTGGGGTGCGAAGACTGATAGTTCACCTTCCACGGCTGTTTCCAAAGATAGGTGTCCTGCCTAAAAATAAACATAAAGCATTCTCCTTATTCTGTCTATGGACCAGAGAGAAGGTTCCATTTCATTTTCTGTGTCAGCCACTGGTTGGTAGCCTTGGATGTCAGCACTTTAATTTGTAATAATTGTTAGATTTTAGGAGATACAAATCAAGTCATTAGGTTTAGGATACAGAGAGCAAAAGCACAAGTTAATAAAATGTGATTGTTGGAGTCACTGTGGCTACTTTCTTATAACCAGCTCCTCATGGATCCAAAGAGAATGACTAGTCATAACTTTTATAGATACTAGAAAGTGTATGTGACTATATCTTGAAATTTTAAAAATATTTCTGTGTGTAGGTCTCTGTGAGTGTATTCCCATGTGTGAAAATGCCTATGGAGTTTATAAGAGAGCATTAGATACATACACTGGAATTACAAAAGATTGGGAACTAATATAGATACTGAGAACTGAACTCAGGTCTTCTGGAAGAGCAACGAGAACTCTCAACCAGTGAGTTATTTTTTATTCCCCAAGAATTGAGTCAATATTAATCATCTTTAATCTCATAAAATTTTGTTCAACTTTTTTTGTGAATCATTAATCCAAAGCAATATATTCTATTAAACATTGCATAGATTCTCCCCGCTTTGACTGCCAAAATGTCTAAGGCCTTGCAACTCTGTAGGAACATTTATGAGAGACAGAGAGGACTTTCCTGTTGGGTCCTTGAGAGCAATTTAAATGGCCTCATATGTTTGTTGTTAGTGCTAAGGAGAGGTTTTAGATTGACCGTTTTCAATCAAGACTCCTGTAGGTGTGAATAAACCTCTGAGTATACTCCACTTCCATCATGATAGTACTAACACTGGGTTGTTCAGTATTTATGCCACAGAACTCAGGATTGCTTAGTAACCCTGAGGCGATATCTGTTCTTTTTCTGTAGGAGGCTATATCTGGGAGAATTGGAGAAAAGATTCTAACTTGTTAATATACCCAGAAGTTGGGAATTCTCTCTGGTATATTTGGGTAAGTCTGGGTAAATGGGCACAACAGTGTATTAACCTCATCATTTCTGGGGTAAGACAGAAAGTATCCAGTGTCCAGAAGGCTTACAGCAGTTGCTGATCCCTGGACTCAAAATATGTGCTGAAGAAACAGAAAAGTTTTGAGGTAAAAGAGAGGAATCCTATATTTTCTAATACACAAAAGAAGAGGCATAGTTTCCATGGAAATTATTACTACATACCCAGAGGAGAAGAGGTGGCACAGTAGGGGGTCATTCTGGGTCATATTCAGAGTGACAAGGATTAGAAATTAAAATGAGGAAAACAGATTGAATACCCTTTCCTTTGATCATTTGGTAACAAAATCCCATTATCTGATAGAGGTGTGCAAAGGGCTTGTCCCTATTTACCACCTATTACAAAGGTGGGAGTCAAGAAAAATGGTTACTAGGAGATAGTTAAAACATTTTTTTCCCCCCGGAACAAAAAAAAAAAGGAAAACCTTTTTTGGGGGTTTTTTTTAAAAAAAAAAAAAAGGGGAAATTTAAAAAAAACCCCCCCCCCTGGTTTTTTGGGTTTTTTCCTTTTCTCTTTTTCAAATCCCCAAATTTTTTTTTGGAAAATTTTTTTTTTTTTTGGGTTTTTGGGTTTCGGCCTAAAAGGGGGGTTTTTTTTTTGGGAAAAAGGATTTTTTTTTTTTTAAAAAGGGAATTAATTTTTAAAATTTGGGGGGAATTTTTTTTTTAAAAAATGGGAAAAAAAAAAAAAAAAAAAAAAAAAAAATTTTTTTAAAAAAAAAAAAAAAAAAAAAAAAAAAAAGGGGAAAAAAAAAAAAAAAAAAAAAAAAAAAAAAAAAAAAAAAAAAACCCTAGGCTCTATTTTTAAGTGTTTGGTTCCTAGTCTTTTGGTTTTTTTTTTGGGGAAGGATTGGGGGGTAGGCCTTTTTGGGAAAAAGGTGGTCTTGGATGGTTTTGTTTTAAAAGCTCCAACCAAAAGGTTTTTTGTTTCTGTTGGAAGATGAACCTCTAAGTCTCCCGGCACATGGGACTTCCCTCTAAAAAAACCAAACCCCCAATTAAATGCTTTATTTTATAAAAGTTTTTTTTTCATTGGTATCTTTTCATAGCAATAGAGCAGTAACATAAGACAATGTCTAACTCCTGGAAAGGAGGAAGGGAAATTAAAGTATTGCATCATCTGATCACTCTCAGAATCTAAGATTAGAGTAGTAGGGAAGGAACTCCATGTAATAATTTGTAGGTAATGAACTTGGTGTTAGTTTCAGAGCTGGTTTACTCATTAGAGTGAGGGGCAAACAGTTTTTTGCCATTTTCAGACTTTTGGCAAGCCATGTTTTAGAAAATTTTCAATGATAGTTTGTAATTCTGATCTAGTCTCCCTTTTCAATGTATACTATGTTTGAATGGAAGAAATTAGCCAAGTTTTAAGTGGATTTTTATTGGGCAAGAAGTTTTTGGCTCAACCATGGATTCCCTGTGTCTCAGACAGTTGGGTCTACTCTTGTTAAATTTCTTAGGGGTACTTCAGCGCTGTGGTTGTTTGAATATGCTTGACCCAGCGAGTGGCACTATCAGGAGGCCTTGTTGGGGGTAGGTGTTAGCCTTGGAGGAAATTGTTGTCACTGTGGGGTGGGCTATGAGGACTTTTCTTATAGCTGCTTGTTGATGCCAGATTCATCTAGTGGACTTACAATAAAGACATAGAATTCTCATCTCCTCCAGCACCATGCCTGACGGACACTGGCATGCTTCTCACCATGAAGATAATAGATTGAACCTCCCAACAGTAAGCTAGCCCAATTAATTGTTGTTACTTTATAAGAGTTGCTTTGTCATGGTGTTCCTTCACAGCAATAAAACCCTAACTAAGACAATTGCATAGGATATTGGTACATCTACAGACAGAAATTGCAAGACCTTCCCTAGGAGGCCCAATAAATGTTTTCCCAAAGAGCAAGAAGGGCACTTGAGATCAGACAGTGTCTGATACTTGTCTTCAAATTGACAGAATATTGAAGGAACAAAGTACTATATTTGGAAGACCCTTCTACTGTACTATAAATTTGTAGGAAATTTCCAGAAAAAAAGAGGATTGAGTAGTTGGTCTTAATATCCACTAAATTAATTTTCTTACTAGCCACATCTAGTGTACCTGAGTTCTTTCTATGAGATCCAAATGTCAGGAATTGAAACTAACCTGTTTCCTGGGATCTCTTAGTTCTGTAAGGTAGCCATAATATTGAGCTTGGCCTCTTCCTACTCTGAGTATTGGGGACAACCTACCTCTCAATGCCAGGCTTTATATTTTTCATACATAAGACATGGATAGAGTGAGTGAGGTGGGGTGATACAGATACATCGCTAGTGGAATGGGATTTTGTCCGCAGGCCTTATTTTGGCTTTCTAATCTTTGGCATATATTAATGAGGATATTTTGGTGGATAGGTCTTGCCAATAACATCTTCAAACTTAAATGTCTCTTCTCTCCTCTTTTCCCCTTGATCTTCTCTAGAGGCATTTAAAATTTATTGCTTCTTTATGAATTTCATATCATGTACACATCCCACCCATTTCTCCCTCCCCTCCTTCCCATCCCCTATCCTTGCAACCTCCTGCACAAGAGAGAGAGAAAAAAAACAAACAATATCTGTGTGTCATAGTGTATACCACAGCACACCATTCAGTTTACATTTCTTTGCTTGCAAATGTTCATGGCAATGAATCATTGGTGTAGTTAAAAGCCTCTGGCTCTGTGGGAAAGATCGGGGGGCCCCCCGAGGCGGCAGGCCCAAGGCCTACGCGGCAGCGGCCCCGGGACCTGCGTGGTGGAGGCTGCCTGAAGGCCTCAGGCAGCCTGTCTCTCATACCAAGGAAGGTCCCAGGTTCCAGTGGCTGGAGGCTTCGGCAGCGGCAGGCCCAGCAGGCCCCAATGATACAAGGAAGTCCTTGGTTCCAAAAGGGTTTATTGTCATGGGGGATGGTGGATGGATCTGGATGTACCCCCCCAAAACTCAGAGCAGACCTGGGTTAAGTAGGGATGGAGAAAGGGGGAGGTTCTGGGGAGGAATGGTTAATTGACTCCGCCCTCTGACCTTCATTAGTATGTAAATCTCTGGGCCCGAGGCCTGTAGTTACACCCTCTACCTGTGCACTTGGAGGGGGCTGTAATGGCCTTCATGACTAAACAATGTAGGTCCATGGGATTAGACTGCTTTTCAGGAACCCTGAGTTTGGGGGCGTGGCCGAACTCCTGCCGTTTCTCCCTTGGGCTCGGGGTTCTAGGCCCATGCCCAGCCAAGAACCAGGATACCCTTACACAGTCCCACAGGCTTCTGCTAATTTTATCAATACTGGAAGCCTCATTGGTACTCCTCTCAGATATGCTATTGCTGCACTGTGTTTGGAGGGTCTTGTAGTTTTGGATCTGTAAGATCAGTCCCTGTAATACACTCCAACAGTTCATAGGGTAGATGTTGTGGTGGTCCACTTCAAAACTCAGGATTTGAGCTCAGAAGAATCTGAGCTGGTGAGCCCACCTCTTCTTCCACCCTGATGCCCTTGGGGCTGGCTCTCTAGCAATATCCACTTCCAGGGCCAGTTCTACTTTGCTGTCCAGGCAAGGTGCAGGGCCACTCTCGAATGTTGCAGCTGGTAAGAGCCATGGCCTGTTCTACTACTCTCATGACACCAGGGCCAAATCTCCTGCCTGCCATAAATGGTAAGGGAAAAGGGAGGGAGAGAGCTGTCTCTCCCTCATCTGCACTATTATCCAGCAGACAAGAGGCAAGGCCAGTTTTCCAACACTCATGCCCTTGGAGCTGGTTCACCCACAACTCCTACATCCAGGGTTATCTCTACTGTGCTGCCCATGTAAGGTGCTGTGTGGGACATAAAACCATGCCAGGAAGTTTGGTAAGATAGAGCAGGTGAGACCCGAGACTCTGTGGCCACACAACTGAGGCTTAGGTGACTCCCAGCTCTCTGCCAGTCTCCTGACTTGGAACACACATGCCATGCTTTTCACACAAAAGAGATGTGACCACAAGTCACATAGGCTCAAGACAGAGATATGCTAATGAGGTACCTAGAGGCCCAGAGGAAGTAGCCAATAAGCTTCCCTCCCCAGACTTTCCCTCCCTGCACAAAGTATTTAATCTCAGACCTACACTGAGAAGTGGGGTATTATTTTATACATCCACTTTCCACCATAACAATAAATGGTTTGGAACCTCAGACTGTCTCTTTTCATGGGCTTGAGCCATAGGGATCCATGAAAAAGGCCTTCACCCACAGAGCCACTGTCTAATCTCCTGTAGAAGGCCTTTCAAACACTTTCAGCCACAACTGCCACCAAGCCTGCCCACCATCAAAGCCAAGGACAATCACCATCACCGTAGACCAGGACCAACTGGAGCTCCCTTCTTCCCCTCCATCTCCCTGCCCCGTGCTAGACCCAACCCTTGGGCCCTCACTCTGTTCTCTGCTTTCTGGGACTCCCACTGGTGCCTGAGTGTCCAAGGTCTGAGAACCACATGGACCTGGCCTCATCTCAGGCCCAGGGATCCCTGAACCGGGCTCCTGCTTTCCTACTCCACAGACTGTGCTTCCTCACCCCCTGGCGACCCTGTGGTGGAGTGGACTCAGGACCCACAATCCTACAATTCTAGGCCTGATCTCCTGAGTGCTACAGTAGAAGAGGAGCAGGGACAGCTCTCCCTGCTTGCCATTGGTGGCAAGGGGTGAAGGAGGGGAAGACATCTCTCCTATACTTATGTCACTGAACAGCAGACAAGTTGCAGGGCCAGCTCTCTGACACTCACACCTTCTGGGACTGCTGATCAGTACCACCACTCTCAGTTCAACTGTGCTGCCCAGGTGAGGTACAGGCTTTTTCCCTCCCTCGTGCTGCAGCAGGTGAAGGTCAGGGTCAGTATCCCAGTCTGATGACCTTGGAGGCCAACTCTCTTGCTTGCCATAGGTGGCTCAAGGGTAAAGGTGGGTCTTCTGCCCTCACCCATGTTACTGCATGGCAGATAAGTGGTGGGGCCATCCCTCCCATGCTCATGCCATCAGGGATGACTTGCCTGCACACCTGCCAATAGGCTCAGCTCTACTGTGTTGGCAAGGTGAGCTGCAGGGCCCAGTCTCCCAAGTTCTGCAGTTGGTGAGGGGCAGGACCAACTCTCCTGATCTCATGATCTCAGGACCATGTCACTCACCTGCCACAGGTGGTGAGGGGGAAGGGGGAAAAGGATATCTTTCTTTCATCCATGCCACCACATATGAGACAAGTGGTAGGCCAGATCTCCCGTGCTCCTATTCTTGGAGCTAGCTTCACCTGCAATTCCCTCAATGTGTGGGACCTGTTCTCCTGAGTACTGTAGCTGGCTATGGACAGGGTCAGCTTTCCTGTTTTTATGCCCCCAGGGCTATATTGCCCTGTTTCAGTTAGGATTTCCATTTCTGCTAATGACAAGGCAACTCTTATAAAAGACAACATTTAATTGGGGCTGGTTTACTGGTTCTGAGGTTCAGTCCATTATCATCATGGCAGGAAGCATGTCAGGGTCCAGGCAGGCATGGTGCTGGAGAGTTGTAAGTTCTACATTTTGTTCTGAATGCAAATAGGAGAAGAAGTGTTTTTCTAGTCAGCTGGTGAGGAGGGGGTTCTCAAAGCCCATGCCCATAGTGACATACTTCTTCCAAAAGGACCACACTCATCAAGATCACACCTCCTAATAGTGCCACTCCCTGGGCCAAGCATATTCAAACTACCACATTCCACAAATACCCATGTAAGGGGTGGGGCTAGCTCTGCACAGTCCTCAGTCCTCAGACATCAAAATGTCCCTAGGTGGTAGCCCAGACTAGGAACTTCTGCCTGGTCTTTGGTGGTAACAGACTCCTGACGATTCAGGGCCATGGACATAGACATGTCCTCTGGTGGCAGTACGGGCCAGGACCCTACCCTCCCATGGTCCCAGGTGACATTACTAGTTTACTTGCATCAGGCTGTTCCTCACCACCCTTGGGTCTCCAGTTCTACTTCTTCATTGTGCCCACATGCTTCGGTTTTCTCTTTCTCTTCCATTTCTCCATCACTAACTTGTTCCTCTTCCAGGTGTCTGTAGTCTCTGAGTATCTGGGGTCATCTCTGGAGTGGTCTCAGCAGTTCTATGCCTCGCTCATGCATTATGGTGCCAGGCTGATGTCATCTCATACATCTTCCCTACCTCCAGGCCTGTGGGTTGCCTACTGGTGTGCATCTCAGGCTAGCTCCCTGTTCAAGCCCTATGGGCTGGTCTGGTGGTCATCTCAGGCTTGCTCCTCACCTGACCCACCTGAGTGGCCCCATGCAAGGATTGTCTGTCTTGGACTTACTTCTACCAAGGGCTCTTAGACTCAGGCTGGGTTCTTCTAGTCTCCAGATTCCTCCTAGTCCAAGGAGCTGCCAGGGCCTGCGTGGTGCCAGACTGGTTAATCTGGGGGGTCTTCTCAGGCTTGCCTTTCTCAGGCTTCTAATCATTCAGGTGTTCGTAGGTAAGGACACTGAATGCAGCATAGCCTCCTCCTCTCCCCTATCTACTGATGTGCATGTGATACAGCAGCCACTCCTGCAATGCTTCTAGGGGCAGGCAGAGGCATTTTAAAAAGACACTGTCAACAGCTGATCCTGAGAGATTGGGGTCTTAGCTGTAGTTTCAGAAGCTTTCTATGTATATTGGAGACTAAAAAAATGCTGACCTGGAAAGGCTTGCCTTTCTGAAGATAAGGGATCCAGGTTGGTGAATTTTCTGAAGGCCTCCAGTTAGCTTATTGAACTAAGCCAAGATTTTCTTCACTTGCTTGAGTGAACTCTCTGACTTGAAAGAGTTAACATCTCATAATGCATTTTCCTTCCTGAATATGACTTTCTATTATCACTCTACACCTTGGTGTCCCCCCTGTGAAAATTTCCCAAATAAGTAGACTCTTGATCTTCGATGATGACTGATGTTTTTGGGTGATGGACATTAGAACTTTGACAAAGTAACTTGTCTGCATGCTGTTTAGCCTCCTTGAAAGTCTTTTACTCTTCTCCATGGAGTAGAGCAAGTAGTTGAGACTAAGTACAAGTTATTCCATGGAAGGTAAAGAGAGAACGTTATGGTTTACAAGTTATGGTAAATCTGGAGAGGTCTTCAAAGAAGGTTCTGAGTTTTTCCTCGAATGATTTGGAGGTCTGCAGTTGAAAAAGTACCATTAACATGTGTTGTCTCTGTGTGAGAGTTGCTGCCTTTAAGGAGTTCTGTAGGCTTAGGACAGGGTGGTTGATAAGAAGCTCTGTTTTTTGGGTGTCCTGTAGGCTGCTTTCTCTTATTTTTATTTACTTGGGTCAATGAAAGAATGTGTTAGCATGGAGTTCTGTGAAATGGAAGGAGATATTTTATTCAGGCCCTGTTGCTTAATGCTTCTCATTTGAAAACTAAAATTTACAGAGAAAGGGATCATTTATGACATCAGAGTTTCTCCCTTTTTAGTTACTCATTGTATATCTCACCTTCCTGGTAGAAAACAATGAAGACTTGAACATAAGTTCATACCAATTTTTCTTTATTTTTACAAAACAGATCAACCTGCAGGATGGTATAACTTAAGTTTCCACCCTTGGGCCAAATTTCACACCACTCAGATTGCATGAGGCCATGCAGTATATAATAAAGTATTAACCTCTTTTTCTTTAGGTTCTCAGGATCAAACTTGAGTTATGAGATGTCTTATAGCTGACCCAAGGCAGGACGGTGCTTATGAAACAATTGCTAACAAGATTCCAAGGAGGCACTTAGGGGTTTTTATAAGTGCTTACATTTATAAGAGATGATTAGATTGTGTAAAGACATAGGTACTAGCCACTTGTAAGGAGTGGCTCATGCAGCAACCCTTAAAGAAGTTATATGCCCTGAGGGAGAAAATTGTTACCTGATATATAAGTTGGAAAATGGGACATTTTGCATATAATTGCTATCATGGAGATTTCAAATTAAAAAAAAAAGTGGCTCCAGTACCCCATAGATGATCTATACAGTCCTTGGTTTGTGCTTATGATGTCAGATAGGAATACATTGGGCTGATTATGAATGCTGATTACAAATGGATACTCATAGACAATCTCTGGTGAGGGGTGGGAAGTGATAGATAAGGCCCTCCTGGTTCTGTAAAACAGTGGGATATATCATTCTACGGGGCCCCATGAACTAACATAGCAAATTGATAAACTTCAGTGACCAAAGTGCATCATTGATCAGCTCTATCAGGCAACCCCAAACTCAGTTCCACCACCTGACTTATACACACCCATAACATGAGACTCTAAGCCGTCACTGTGGTCGTATATGGGTCCTTGTCTCTAAGCACACTAAGACTTATATTAGGAATAGGCAGTCAGAACCTACCAAGAACACAGAGTTACCTGGGATAATACACAAAGATTATGTATTGAGGTCCTGACTCAATTGTCCCAAACTTATCTTGATATTACAATTAAATAAAAAAGATAGCTCTACTGGTGATATTCCCATTGTTAAAATAGGAAAGATTCTCAGCCCTGTAAAGATGGAGGTTTAGGGTCCTGAAATTGTGCTTACTCAGTACAAAGAGTAATGGAGAATCAGAAATGAGGCTGTACATAATGATAAAGCTTATCTTGGGCTTCCTGATACGGGAATCTGTCCATAATTGCAAAGTGACATTGATGCCCCTCTGTGGCCCCTTCAGCCAGATGTTGGTTATATCTACAGGGAGTCAATGAGGCACAGGCACCATTACAAAGTCTGCTTGTGGAATGCTAAAGGTCATTAAGCTGTCTTTGGGTCATATATCCTATCCAATATGCCTTATATTTATGGGGCCAAGATATTTTGAGACAAACAGAAGTTCTTGTATATAGCTGGAAGCATATTTTCTCTCATCAGATGTTACACAGAGAATTTTACCCTTAAGTTTAGGTAAAACTCAACAAGGTACAATATTCCAATAATTCCTTAGGATAATTATAAATGGCAACTATGGGGTATCCCATGACTGATCATTTTTTCTCATGGCCATGGTTGATGTTACAAGGCAACTCTCATGGTAATGTGCCTTCTGGACCACTCGGATTATCAGAGAAACTGCCCTAGGTTGATCAGTGGCTGTTCCAGGCTGTTCCATCATTGGCTATCAATGCTGCTTTGGTGGGGAAACAATTATACATAGGAAACAAGCACCATCTACTAGTCATTGAAGCACTCTTATCTTTGTCATAAAAAAGAAGTCAGCTAAATGGAGGTTGCTGGAGGAATTAAGGACTGTAAATAGAGTCATGCAGGCAATGGGAGCCTTAGAACTAGAACTAGAACTAGACCTGCCATTGCCTACTATTACGCGATTCCATTTTCATTTAATTATATTTGACTTAAAGGACTTGTCCTTTTCATAATTTCACTATATTTTGGCTGTATTAGTTGCTTTTTGAATGTTGTGAAGAGACATGAAAACAACTTATAAAATGTTTATAGTATCTCATGATTCCAGAGGACTAGTGTCCATGATCATTATGGCCAGGAGATCAGCAGGTAGGCAAGATGCCGAAGCAGTTGCTGAGAGCTTATATCTTGATCCACAGCTGTGGGGAGAGGAGAGAGAGAGAGATGAGAGAGAGAGAGAGAGGAGAGAGAGAGAGAAGGGGGGGAATGGAGGAGTTTTTGTAAGCACAAAACCTACCCCAGTGTCATTCCTCCTTTTTCCAACAATACCTCCTCTCTTAATCCTTCCCAAATGGTTGCACCAAGGACTATATTGTCAAATATAAGCTTATGGGGATAGTTCTCACAAGTCAACAACCCAGTAATCTTGAAAAATCTGCTTTTACTCCTCCTTTGCCTGATCATGGTTTACTTGCACAGCACTTTTGATGGAAAGTTCTTCTTCAGGGCAGGAAAACAGCTCTTCTATGTATAAGGAATTTGCTCTGGAAGCTATCGAGCTCTATGTGACAAAAGCCCCTACAGCTTATATGGATAATATTCTAATCAGCCATCCTGATTCTTCTAAATTGGCAATGGTCTTTGTCAACTTCCAAAATGTCTTTCAAATTACATGAGAAAAGCTTCAATAGACATGTCCATTCCAACAATTCAGCAAAATTACAGAGGGATGTAATGTATTCCCTTAAAAGCTAAATATTTACAACAATTGTCTCAAAAGTTTTAATGATTTTCAAAAACTGTTATGAGATATTAATTGGGTTGGAGCCTCTGAGTTTACTACCCAGGAACTTTTTTCCACATTTCCAAGTTTTAGAAGGGGAGAGCAGTCCCTTTTCTCCGTGTCATTCTATGTCTGAGGCTCAGATGGCTCTAGCTGCAAGTGGAAGAAAGCTATGCTCAATAGTTGAGTACAGAGATGGGACCCAACGACATCTCTTTCACTAGGGTTCCTATAACCATACATGGTCCTCACTGGTGTACTTTGGTAACTGCAGAACATTTTGGAATGAATATATTTGGGTCATTCCTCTTATAGGGATCTAAATCCATACTATGACTTGATGACAAAATTAATCTCAGTGGGCACAAATGTGTTATAGAAATTCTAGGTAAACCACAGACACAATTACCATCCCATATTCAGGACATCAGTGTCACCTCTGGTAATAGTCTACTGCCTGGCAATGTTCTTTGGCTAATTACCCTGAACAACTTGATTCTCAGCTTTAGCCATCCAAGATATTATACTTTTCATCAAGTCATGAGTTTATTTTTCCCAAGGTCACATTTTCCCAACCCTCTGCTTCAGCTAAGAATATCATTACAGAGGTTTCTGGCAATAGTATAGTACCTACCATTCTTTACCAAGTTGTAAAGAACAATGTGCATCCTGTTCTTCAGCTCAACAAGCAAAGCTCTTGCAGTCTCCATTGTTTAGAAGATTTTGACTTTCACTCCCATATTTATAATGACATATCCTGTGTAGAAGGGATAATGTGAGCCTACATTGGCCAGAATTATAGCATCTTTTTCATAGGACCTTGGAATTCTTGTGCCACTGTCAGTGTGCTTACTGTGTTGGCCTATTTGGTCATATTAACATCTATAGTCATTGGTTGAAGTAATACATGAGCAGGTACTTTGGTCTTAGTCCCTATTCTGCCACACTGTGCCATGCAGGGATAAAAGCCAGCGATAGGCATACACTATAATATGAAAACTCTTCCTTTTTCATGTAAAGAATTTGTCTTTTCCTGAGAATAGATTAGGTGAATAATTAATTAAGCAATGTGCCCAATGTTTTCCTTTCTAGCTTGTCATGCATGAGTATGTTAACCCCAGAGGGTTACATCCCAGTGCTCTTTGGCAGATGGATGTTCCTCATGCATTCCCCTTTGGGAGAGTACATTTGTTTCTGTTGATACCTATACTCTTATTGTGTTTATGCCTCTGTTCACACAGGGAAGCTACAAACCATTCTACTGTTCACTGCTTTGCCACATTCCCTATTGAAGCACAGATGCCTCAAGATGGACAAGTACTTGCTTATAAAAATTTCCATGCACAACATAAAATAATTTCACAATATGGGTATTCTTTACTACCCAAGGGACAGGCTAATATACAAAGATTTCACAGATGTCTCAAACAACAATCAGAAAAACAAAAATGGGAGAATTCTCTCCTCCTAACAATTCTCTAATAAACCTTATTTTCTTCTTAAATTTAAAATATTGGACAGAAAAAAATAAAATAAAATATTGCACAGAAGATGACCTACTCTGCAGAATGGAGCTGGTCTCCAAAGAATAGTGGAGTAAAACCTAGGGTGCTATGGAAAGATGTCATGGTTGGAAAATAATTTGGCCCATATACTATGTTGATGTAGGAATGACATGACTTCCCTGATGGTATGGGATGGCCATTTTGGGTACCTTCATGGTACACAATGATCTATGAATCTGATGAAGAGTATGATTGAACTGATGGAACCTAAGAGAACCAAAACGGTAGTTTTTGAAGGTGATTGTGTGGTTCCAGAGAAGGAGACCTCCTGCACAAACTACAAGGAAGATATTACCACCAACATGGGGTCAGTTAAAACTGCAATGCAAATGGCAGAGGAAGGAGCACATGCCTTGTTCTAGGAGATTACTCAGCATCTATATTTCTGATGTGTCTGTTCACCATATGCATGTAGGTGAATTAGGTTAGGACAGACACGTACTAGACTTATGTGCTTCTGCCACCACTTTTCCCCTTAGTGACTTGGCCATATTCTTTCATAACTGTTCATACTGACTGCATTTTGGGGAGCACTTCTCTAACCATAGGAGGTCCCAAGGGGCTCTGTTAAGAGAATCTGTGGCAGGCTAGATACCTGTGATTGAGACATGATTTAATATGTCACATGGATGACCAACATATGTTTATGATAGTAACTCTTTATAATGAAAGAAGATATAATTGGGAATTAAATAGGGGTCCATCTCCTGGGTGTTTCAACCCACCATAATGATAGTGTCCTAATTAGGGTTTCCATTACTGTTAAGAGACACTATGACCAAGGCAACTCTTACATTGGGACAACATTTAATAGGACTGGCTTACAGGTTCAGAGGTTCAGTCCATTATCATCAAGGCAGGGGGAGCATGGCAGAGTCCAGGCAAGCATGGCACAGGAGGACGTGAGAGATCTGCATCTTGATCTGACTGCAGCCAGGAGAATCTGATTCTTGTGCACTGGGCCGAGCTTCAAAGCCCACCTCCTAACAGTACCACTCACTCCCTATAGGTCAAGCCTATTAAAACCATCATAGGTAGCATCCACATCCTAGAAATGCAAATGGCTTCTGATCAGATTGTTTCTCCTGATAATATTTCCAAACAATCTTTAACATATTTTGAGGCTTTAATCCCTTTAACTTGTTAAAATAGTCCCTTTTACTTTTATTAGGCATAACAGCTGTTATAGTTTTTCTTATATCATCTTTATGATTTAGTGTTGAGCATTGCAGTGAACTTTCCCAAAACTAAGTATGAAGATTCATCATGAACATATAAAAAATATGAAAGGAAGAGTTGTAGGGAACAGAAGAAGCCCTAGGTGAATGTATAAAAAGTAGATGAAGTACTTAGTGAGTGTGTGCTGTTGACATAAGAACTACCTCGTCAAGGATCCCAATGCCTTAGACTCAGAGAAATGGCAAAACATTTCCCAGATGAGGCTTAGAGAAATGTTAATGCATTCCTCTGGTCCAAGTACAGATGTTACGAATGGTTCACCTTTAGCTAAAACCTGTGTACACAAAACTATCAACAACAGCATCCTCCTCGTCCTGGACATTTATAGCTTGAGACTGTTCCCCAACTCAATTTAGATGCAAATATAATTCTCGGAGTTTCCACGTTGCTGTTGGTGCAACTCCATCAAAGTGTACAACCTACATGATCCCAGCTTTTCTGTATGCTATTTCTTCATTCCTCATCACCCCAGTTATGTTAATTCTTAAGACAGCAGGTAGGACCCAAGATTTCAAGCCCCAAAAGACTGACTTGGGAAGAGCCGTCATGATGCCTGCCATATCAGATTCCTATTTGAATCTTATGCTTCTGCTTCCTGGAAGGTATCTGAAAAGGAAAAGGAAAGGGAAGAAAGATGGAGAAATATATTAGGTTGTGCAAATAAATGCTAGTGGCATGGAAAATTCTAATGGTGTCATGATTTACTGAGGCCCACACTGACATTAAGTAACTTAGGCAATTTTGTGGGAACCACCATTTTGGCTAATCACATGATCACTGGCATCTTAGCTAGTGATTTCACAATCACCATCTTGATTCATGTGATTGTCACTAACTTGGCTTACATGAGCATTTCTAGTCTGGTTCAATGATAAGCACTATCTTAGTGACATCACTCACCAAGAAGGCAACAAAATATGTTTACTTCTGTTTGTGGTGAGGGTAGTTCTAGGATAACATGGGGACAGTTACCATCAGGGCAGGAGTATCTGTGTGATCCAGGCATTTCACAAATTAAATGTGGACCATCATCCCACAGCTGTCACTCAATCTTAATCTAGGCCTAGCAGCCATTGTCACTATATAAATTTTTCAGATGGTTTTAAGACTCACTTTCTTTTTTTTTTTTTAATTTTTAATTTTTTAAAAAATTGGATAATTTATTTATTTACATTTCAAATGTTATCCCCTTTCCTGGTTTTCCCCTCTAGAAACTTCCTATCACATTCCCCCTCCCTCTGCTTCTAGGAAGGTGCTTCAACCACCCACCCACTCACTCCCACCTCCCTGCCCTGGCATTCCCCTACACTGGGGCATCGAGCCTTCACAGGACCCAGGGCCTCTCCTCCTGCTGATGTCAGACAAGGCCATCCTCTGCTACATATGCAGTTGGAGCCATGGGTCCCTCCATGTGTACTCTTTTGTTGGTGGTTTACTCCCTGGGGGTTCTGGGGTCTGGTTGGTTGATATTGTTCTTCCTATGGGGTTGCAAACCCCTTTGGGTTGGGGTCCCCGTATTCAGTCAAATGGTTTGGCTGTGAGCATCTGCCTCTGTATTTGTCTGGCTCTGGCAGAGCCTTTCAGGAGACAGCTATAACAGGCTCCTGTCAGCAAGTACTTCTTGGCATCAACAATAGTGTCTGGGTTTAGTGTCTGTATATAGGATGGAAGGATAGATCCCAGGTAGGGCAGTCTCTGGATGGCCTTTCCTTCCATCTGTGTTCCACACTTTGTCCCCTTATTTCCTTTAGACAGGAGCAGTTCTGGGTTAAAAATTTGGAGACGAGTGGGTGGCTCCATCCCCTAACTAGGTGTCTTGCCTAACCTCTGGATATGGTCCCTAACCTCCCCTTTGTTGGGCATTTCATTTAGTCTCATCCCTGTTGGATCCTGGGAGCCTCTTGCTTTCCTGGCATCTGGGACCTGCTGATGGCTATGCCCCATCCTCCATTGCTACACACCTCTGTTCAAATTCCTGACCCTCTGTATATCATCTGCATCTCCTCCCATACCTGATCCTGCCCCTATTTTCCCCCTCCCCCTCCTCTCTTCCTCACAAGTCCCTCCCACTGTCTACCTCCCATGAGAAAGAAATCAAAGAAGGTCTCAGAAGACGGAAAGTTCTCCCATGCTCATGGATTAGTAGGATTAATATAGTTGAAATGGCCATCTTGCTGAAAACAATCTACAGATTCAATGCAATCCCCATCAAAATTCCAACTCAATTATTCATAGAGATAGAAAGAGCAATTTGCAAATTCCTTTAGAATAACCAAAAACCCAGGATATCGAAAACATTTCTCAACAATAAAGGAACTTCTGGTGGAATCACCATCCCTGACCTCAAGCTGTACTACAGAGCAATAGTGTAATACAGAACATGGTATTGGTACAGAGACAGGCAGGTAGATCAGTGAAATAGAATTAAAGACTCAGAAATAAACCCACACACCCTATGGTCACTTGATATTTGACAAAGGGGCTAAAACCATCCAGTGGAAAAAAAGATGGCATTTTCAACAAATGGTGCTGGTTCAACTGTAGAAGAATGCAAATCGATCCATTCTTATCTCCTACAAAGCTCAAATCCAAGTGGATCAAGGACCTCCCCATAAAACCAGTACACTGGAACTAATAAAGGGCCCACTTTCATTCCTCAACCCCTTTCAACATGAGGGTTCAACATGCTTGCTATAAGCAGGGGAGTGGGAAGGAAAGAGATGTTAAATCAGATTTCCCCAGGATGTTGCAAATTAATCTCTCATTTTCAAGCACTCAAAGATGGGGCTAGAGTAGTTTATTGCCATTTTTGAGAGCTACAAAAGTTTGGAAGGATCGTGTGCTTAACTTTTCCTTTTGGCTTGCTTGCCAAGATGATATACATGTTTGAGTTTGAGTGTTTGAGTTCTGCGGGCAACTACTAGTGTTTTCCAAGTTGTTGTGTCCCTACAGAAAATTGTACAGACAAATGGGAATTAGATGAAAGAAGAGAACTTATTAAATGAAAAGCACAGATGAACTTAGAAGTTGGGACAGACTCAACCTGAGGCATTGCTCTGAGAACACAAAGAGGGGGTTGGAAAAAGCATGCCCATTTATGGATTATTTGCATAGTCCCCACCTCTCCAAAGTTAATGAAAAGGTACCATTTATTTATTTATTATTTATTTATTTATTTATTTATTTATTTATTTATTTATTTAACTTTAACATGTTTCTAGGGTTGAAGTAAGCCCAGTTAGGCTAACAGATTTCTGGCTTCTCATGCAGCTGACTTTCAGGCTAGTGTCTAAACTCTCTTCTTCCTGTTCCTATTGTGCCTAAAGACAGTTTTTCAATGAAGATGTATATGAAATGCTTCTGTATGAGTACAGTTTACATCAATTTTATGTCAGACAAGTTCAGTGAATTTTGCTTACTGTGTCTGTGCCATGGGCTGATGATGTTAGTAGGAACAGCAGAGATACTTTCCACATGCAGCCGCCACCTTTTATTTTGGTTCTGGCTCAATGCTTGTATGGGAGAATAAGGCAAAAGAAGGATGAATTAATCAGTATCTTTTATTTATATACATAAAAGTATATTGTTTTCTTTTTCTTTCCCTCCAATATCTTGTTTTCCATCTAGGGAAATATTCCTAGGTTGAGATGATAATGATGATAATTTTGTAATTCTCTTTCATCAGACTTCATTATTCTTTGTGTCTCTGAAACCATTTTTCTCTAGTTTTAACTTTTTAATATGGGAAGAACATTCAATCAAATAGCTTGGGAAATGAATGCAAGAAATTTAAGATTAAATGCTAAAATGGATCATGTAGAATTTTAGCAGGAAACACAAATCACTATTTTTGGAAGGTAGCATCATGATTATGCTTTCTAATTTTAGTAATATTTTGAGATAAGGTCTTGCTGTGTAGCCCTGGCTATCCTGAAGCTCACTATGTAGACTAGGCTGACTTAATATAGATCTGTCTATTCTGCCACCCAAGGCCTGGGATTAATATTCACACCCCTGTACCTTGTCCCAATTTTAGCAATATTTTGGATGAACAGTCCCTAGTTTGTTATAAACCTCACATTGTATAAATGTCTTCTGAGTCTTTGAAATTCAAAATTTTAGATGATCAGGGTAAATTATTATAAAATGATCCATATATAGTGTATTTAATTACAAATCTCACTTTCAGGTTATGTTTTGAGAAATCACTGACTAAAGACACTCTCTGGTTTGTTCTGCAGGGATAATAGATTGACAGTATGAACAGCCTAAGGCCCTAGAACAGTATTAGCATTCAAAAGACAATTTAATTATATTTAAAATAGAAGACAGGAAAATAGGTTCCTATACTTTGACAAAAATTTATCATTAAGTGGATTGTGATGAAATGTTCAATTACTTTAGCTTTAGATGAAAATTTCTCTTATGTAACACCTTATCTATTGACCATTTCAACTAAACATTTGAAGCTTACATATTTTGAAATAATATAGTTACTTTATTAGTATAATATAAATAAATTATAATGGGAAAATTATCTCTATAAATCATTTTCTTGTCAGTTTTCTCTGTTGTAGTCAGTCAGATTTTTCTAATAAATGGGCAACCAAAATCATCTGTCTATAATCAGCAATAATGATTAGAATAGAAGAGTCAGAGAAGTGTGCAGTTAATGAGGATCATTCAATATTCATTTCAACCTCCAGAGCCGTGAGGCTCCACAGAACTATCTGGAAGGTTGTCAATGTTGTGCATCCATTATAGGAGCTGCTAGTTGCATGTGGCTGTTGAGTACGTCAGGTGAGGCATACAGGCTGAATTTTAAACTTCATTAAACAAATTAATTTGAACAATACTGTGTTACTAGATTTAGAAGGATATTTAGAGTTCTCACATATTATTGAACTAAAGTGCTGATAAATCTTTAAGTGGTTTATATTTTTGTATTCATTCATTTTGAAATAGAATTTAGCTGCAAAGTAAGAGTAAAGAAAATCATTTTAATATAGTCCCCAGCCCATCATATAAAGGGAAAGAGATGGATACAATTAATATATAATATAAATATTTAATATATATGTTCATTTGTGACATTTTTAAGCATTTATTACTTTTTAATTTTCTTGAAGTACATTGTTATATTTGAAATGCTGTATTTCGTAGTTAAACTGTTTAAATTCTTTTAAAGCACTTAGTTAAAATTAAGACCTAATGCTAAAATTTAATTTATTAAAATATTTTTTCTGAAAGAAATGTAGCTCTAGTACATAATCTCTGGAAAAGTAGAGTATACTATATTAACTTCCTATAGATTTTGGTAGTGGCTGGTGTCTTACAGAGTATCTTAGGGTTTTAGTGCTGTGAAGGGACACCATGACAGTGGCAACTCTTATAAAGGAAAACATTTAATTGGTACTGGCTTACAATTTCAGTGACTTAGTCCATTATCATCATAGCAGGAAGTGTGGACATATGCATGCAGACATGATGCTGGAGACAGATATGAGCGTTCTATATCTTGATCCACAGGTAACAGGAAGAGACATTGCCATACTGGGCCTGACTTGAGCATCTGAGATCTCAAAGTCTGTCCCTAATGACATACTTCCTCCAACAAGGCCATTTCTACTCCAACAAGATGAAACCTCCCAATAATATCATTCTCTGTGGGCCTATGGGAACCATTTTTTTTCAAACTACCACACTGGTATGGTCCCAACATACTTTGGGGACAAAGAAAATGATACCACAAAACACACCGTGCTTTGTTCTGCTCAGTTGAAGTAATTGTCTCAGAATCAAGGTCTGTCTAACCTTCCCACTTTATACTCTAAGCACAGGGCTCTGTTTTTTCCAAAATTTCTTTGTGTGACTTGGGAAACTGACTCAAAAAGAAATATAGTCGTCTTCCCATATTCTATTTGTAAATCTTATTAAATAACCAGGAGAGGTTAAACCGATACAACAGGAAAACAAAAAGTCATCAAAATACCCAGAAAAACTTTGTAAGATCTAGTCTTCTGGAGGACTTTCCTTGCCTAATACTGAAGGTTTTGTTGGATGTGATGTTTTGTTCCATTCAACTGACTTGTGATCAGTTCCTGTCCCCTTCGGTTGTCTTTCCACTATGAAGACAATATTTCAGGTTCAGTTATTTGTCCTTTGTTTATCATAATTTTATATGAATCTCATGTGCATGTCAATAAATTAGTTGTGATTTTGAATTGTTAATCTATCATTTGTTATAGAGTTGCTTTGCTTTTCTACCCCTGATAAAAATGGAACAAAAATTCTCAAGTGAAAGTAGAATATAACAACTAAGTAAAATTTTTTACCAATTTCTATCACCAAACTTTGAAGCATATTTGCTATGAGTAGCAGCCAATAGTTATGTTTGTGGGTGGGATGACATCAGTGGAATGGATTATGCAAGTAAAAATATTATAAAAGTACAGAGTTTCACATTTACCTCTACTTCTTTCTGTTAGACTTAGGCACTTACCCATAACTTAGTGTACTTTTGTCCACAGATTTAATATGTACCATTCTACTCACTATTGGATGGGAGAGGGAACTAATGTCCTCAAATTCAACACAGGATCTTTGGGGAGATTCTCTATTTACCTTTATTATGTGCTGGAAAGCTTTATCTTCATTTTGGCTTCCTTCTCTGTTCTTTCTTCTTTCTCTGTTTAACAAAGAAAACATTGATAAAAGTTTAGGCCAAGAAAGACAGAATAGCAGTCATCTGCAAGCTCCATTTGTACCTGCAGGGCTCCTGTAATATAAGAGTTATTAATACACCAGATCTTATGTTCTTGGTCTTTAAAAGTGCCTTACAGCATACTCCAGTTAAATGATTATTGCTCCCATTTACAATCCTCCTACTGTGGAGTGTCTTGCTAATGCTGAGAAATTTCCTGATTACATAGTGCCACTCCCCAGTGAAGACAGAAATAAGTGCCTGGTCACTTTCAACATTATTTTCCACTTTCAATAGTATTGTGCTATGGTTCAGTAAAGTACTTCCTAGGTGGTTAAATTCAAATTTATTTTTCTGTCAATATAATGTTATAAAACTTATCCCAATGGCCTTAATCTGTATTGTATGCTGTATAGATAATAGGATAATTTTCTTAATGAAAAGAGCTAATATATGCTACATATATGGAATTTTAACTTGTGACAATAATGACTTCTTAGTGACTGTGCTCTCCTCTTTTCTGATATTAGATTTTGTAGAAATGGCTAGTGATTTTACTGATTATCTTCAAATGGCTCAATAAACACTTTCTTAATGACTCTATGAATACATTTTCAAAATTATTTTTCTCAATAAAGTGCTTATACAGCTAGAGTTTTAAGCCCTGTACAAACTGCTCTAAATACATTCAATTCATCTTTAAATGTTATACTCAAACATTTGTTTTATTTATTTCAGAAGAAAACATAATCACTTTTTTTCAATCTTTGAAATTTAAAAATCAAGACTTTTGTTAATTCCATACAATGTTTATGCTGACATATAAAAATTTATGAACGCATTGTGAGAGGAAACTGCACTTCTTAAGCTCTGGTCATGGTTTACTTTTATCTAGCTGCAGTTGTCTGATAAAGCTGTCCAGCAATCAGGTTTAAATACCAGGATACATTATGATATTAAAATATGAATTAGTGCTAGATTCTGATCACCACAAGGATAGAAAGAGAATGTGGAGATGGGTATCAGATGGGATTCACTGACAAAACTCCAAATGGCAGAGTCCTTTCCTAAATGCTAATGCTTTTCTTCTTATGAAAGATAGAATGACACAATGACTATATCAGGGCAGTGGAGGTAGTTTGTTAGTTTTTAAGAAATTTCCACAAACCTAGACCAAGGACTGCTTAACATCTTCTTGACTTAATGAGATGGTTCTGTAGTCTTGAAAAGTTTGTACTGATGAAGAATTAAACTTTTCTGACTAAGTGTTGGATTGTTCTAAGATCCAGTATTGGTTATCATTTTGGTATTCAATCAGAAATATGAAGAAGCTGGAAGGAGTCAGTCATTTTCTAGAAAAAAAGATATCAGTACCAAATGAACTCGAAGAATGTGTGTGTGTGTGTGTGTGTGTGTGAGTGAGTGTGTGTGTGTGTGTGTGTGTGTGTGAGTGTGTGTGTGTGTGTGTGTGTGTGTGTAGCATGCATATGGAAAGGAAATAGAAAACAATAAAGCAAATGGGAGAAATGTGCTTATAATTGAATCCATGTAAATTATATGTGGGTATACTTTGAGCTATTATTACTTTTGTAATTATTAACAATGTAATCATGCCTCTAAACTAAAAAATACAAATATTTTCTTCTTAGATTTTTTTTGCCTATCAATACGTTTTACACATAGAGATGTTGTGAAATATGATTAAGATGGTTTATACATCTAAATTCAGATTTGTTTTCTTTTATCATATGAACATGTATTGAATACGTTGGGAGAATTTGTTAGACTTATAGCATTGTGATAAAATACTTGAGAAAAACTATTTATTAGCATGAGAGGTTTATTTTCCCTCATGGTTTCAGAAGTTTTGGTCTATGGTTCACTGGCCCGCTGCCTTCAGACCTGTGGTACTGTAGTACAATTTAACTTTGTTTTTTTTTTTTTAATATTTTTTTATTGGAAATTTTATTTACATTTCAGATGTTCTCCCCTTACTCCCTTTCCCCGTCCCTCCCAAGAACTCCCTATCCCTTCCCCCCCTCCTCTTGCCTCTATGATGGTATACCCCCCCACCCTCCCCTGTACCTCACCTCCCCACCCTCGAATACCACCCCCCATGAAATCCAGCCTTCATAGGACCAAGAATCTCTTCTCCCACTTATATATAGCTCCCTTGCATATATAGCTGGAGCCATGGGTCCCTCCCTAAGCGCTCCCAGGCTGGTGGTTTAGACCCTGGGGGCTCCGGTTGGTTGGTATTGTTGCTTTCCTCATAGGGTCCGGTACCCTTTCTACTCCTTCAGTATTCACTCTATCTTCTCTGTTGGGAACCCCATGATCAGTTTAATGGTTAGCTCTGAGCATCCGCCTCTGAATATGTCAGACGCTTGCAGACTTCTAAGGAGACAGTTATGTTAGGCTCCTGTCAGCATGCACCTCCTGACACCCACGTCAGCATCTACCTTTGGTGACTGCACATGGGATGGATACCCTGGTGGAATGGTCTGTAAACGGCCCCTCCTTCAGTTTCTGTCCTGCACTTTGTATCCATATTTGCTCCCTTGAGTATTTTGTTACTTCTTCTAAGAAGGACTAAAGCCCCCCCCCCCCCGGTCGTCATGTCATTTCGTCATTCTTCATGAGTTTTATGTGGTCTGTGAGTTGCATGGTGAGGAAGCTTTTAAACATACAGGGAAAGAGAGCAAGGGACAGTGGTTCAATGCCACTTTAGAAGGCATATATTCTAAAGACTAACTATGGTGGTTTTAATGAAGATGTGCCCTATAGGCTCATATCTATGAATAGTTAGTTCCTACTTGGTGAACTAAGTTTAGGAAGAATTAGGAGGTGTGATCTTGTTGGAGGAGGTGTGCCACTGGTGGTGGGTAAGGCACAGTCTTACACTCTAAGCCTTCTGACTTCAGATTAAGATATAATAATCTCTCAGCTATGGCTTCAGCATCATTTATATGTCTGCCTGCCTGATGCAATGGTCTCTGCCATGATGGTCAGGGACTAGTCCTCTTAAACTGTAAGAAAACCCCCCCAAATTAAGTGTTTTCTTTTATAAGATGCTTTGGTCATAGCATTTTCTTATAATAATAGAAAAGTAACTAAAATACTAACATTTCTGTAGCTAGACTCTGCCTTTTAATGTTTGATTGAATTCCAATTTACAAAAGGATGGGTACCATACCTTCAAGAAATAGGCCTTTTGGGGACCACTCCAGATCAAAACAATAGCAGACATCAGTTTGTAAAGTACATGTACATATGATTATAGGCAAACATCTATTTAATACAGAGCATTCCGTACTGTTCAATGTCTCAATGAATCTTTTACACTTGTTTCAAGATGCTTATCTACTTTTATATGATACTACCAAAATTTTATTTGAGAGGCCATAATATTTGGAGGATTCTGTAGTGAGAGTAAATCCAGGCTATAAGATCTAATTTCACTTGTTCCTTAATCTACTTATTCAAATGAGTTCATTCATATGGTTCAAATTTCTGCCTGTCCAGAGGTATTTTTCAATGTGTGTGTATTTAGTTACATGTTCACACAACATATTCATATCCATGTATTTATATATTATATTTAAGTTCTTACATGTTTTATTGAGCCTATTATATATGTCAGAAGCTACTTTAGGTGTGAGTGATATAGGAATGAACAAATTGAATTCTTATTCTTAAGTTTTTCACTCTATAAGAGCACACAAAATGATAATCTGCAAGCATATTGAGTATATTACAGTTATCTTTCAGTCTCCATTGGTTTCCAGATCTCCTGTAAATACCAAATCTGCAGATGTACAAGTTATTAATATGAAATGACATAGTGTTTGCAAATAACCTGTTTATCCCCACTATATAATTTAAATCATTTCTAGATTGCTTATAATAGTCAATGTAAATACTGTATTAATGATTACCATGATATATTATTTAAGATGAGAGAGAAGTCTGTAATATGTTCAGTAGAACTGTGACATTATTTCTAAATAGTTTTGATTCATGGGTGGTTGATTCTGCTACTATAGAGGGCTGAGTGTATATGATTGGTAAGAGGGGAAATGTGAAGTTGAGAGACACAGGCCTTGAAGATAATATGCATTGATATAAAATTTTAAATAGAATGGCTATGATAGGCTGACTTGAGAAAAAATTGAATCATGAAGACACAAAAGATGTGAGAAATATGTGGAGAGCGTGTAAGGAATATGAGGTACAAAGGCCTTAGTGTGGAATCTTCATGCTCATTCTCAACTAGGCAGAAGACTACATTCTGACTGGATAAAAGTAATACAAAGAGAACGGTGAATGTCAGGAAAGTAATGTCAAACTAGCACAAGTGAGTGGAGAGCCATTTGAGGAAGAATCTGTCTATTTTCTCATCACTCTGATCAAATATCCAAACACTGCTATGATAAATATGATAAACATACCTAACTGCATCATATGATAATTATGAATTCTTAATTGATAATTTATCATGGCCATGAATAGCTTAGACATCTAATATATAGAATGAACAATGTACCTGTATTAGTTTTTTGTTCTGTTTCCATGATAAAATGCTTGACAAAAAGCAATTTAAGAGAGAAAATATTAATTTTGGCACACAATTTGAGGAGATAATACATAATGGTGCAAAAGTCATGTTGGAGGGAGCTTGAGGTACCTGGTTATATTGCATCCTTTAGTTACTTTTACATTGCTGTCAAGAGAGGATTTATTTTGGTTTATTGTTCCACAGGGATAAGAGTTCATTGTAGTTGGCTGGCATAGCAACAAGAAGATGGCACAGTGCAAGAGCAGGAACCAGAAAGATCACATCCTCCCTCATAAGCACAAAGCAGAGAAAGCAAAATGGGAGAAGAGTGGGGCTACAAACTCTCAAATCTCAAACCCACTGTCTTGGCTATACCCCCTCCTCAAACAGCATTACCAACTGTGAACCAACTAGTTATTACCTGAGCCTATGGGCCCTCATTCAAACCACCACAGGTGCCAGTCATCGTGCTGCACACCTTTAATCCCAGCACTGGGAAGACAGATGCAAGGGGATCTCTGTGAGTTCAAGACCAGCCTGGTCTCCATAATTAGTTCCAGTACAGAAAGGGCTACGTCTTAGAAAAACAAAGCAAAGAATCTACCACAAGCAAGAAGCACAGAGAAATGAAAGCTAGTACTGAGAATATCTTTTTTTATTCCATTTAGAAACACAGCCATGGAATGGCTCCATTGAGAGTAAACCTAATGTAGTTAATCCTTCATAAGCAGGCCAAGAGTCTAACCAAACTAGGGAATTAGCAAGGCATACCAAGAGGCTTTATTTAGGTCCCATCATATTGACAATATTACTTGTGGTTGTATAGTGTACCTAACCCAGGGAGTGGCACTGTTTGTAGGAGTGACTTTGTTGGAGTAGGTATGCCACCATGGGCTTGGGTTTTAAAACTCTCATCCTATATGCCTGGAAGCTAGTCTTCTGCTAGATGCCTTTGGAACAAGAGGTAGAACTCTTAGCTTCTCCAGCCCCAAGTCCATCTGGATACTGCTATCCTCCTACCTTGATGATAATGGACTGAACCTCAAACCTGTAAGCCAGCCCCAATTAAATGTTGTTCTTTATTAGAGTTGCCTTGGTCATAGTGTCTGTTCACAGCAGTAAAACCCTTACTAAGACATTAGCCATCACAATACCTATCCTCTTGGGGATGGCAGTTTAGCAGATATAACACTAATATGAAGAAAAATGTTATGTATAATGTCACAAGTATGGACAAATTTCAAATACATTCAAATGAATGTCATTAATCCTGTTCACCGGAGTTGTCCTGGAGGAATTGACAGAGACAAGAAATGATATATGAATACTAACTTGTTTAGATTGAATAGATATGATTAAGTTGTGTTAAACAATATAAATTCCATAAACTCATAATTCTGGTCTTAGAGTACTTTTAGGTAGACTCTCACAAAAAATAAAACAAGAAATAAGGAGGTATATATTTCATAGCATGTTAATTTAGGAAGACACAATACCAAAGTGGATGTGTTCACAAACATAATTTATAAAAACAGAGGTAAAGAAATCCAATGAAGCCCTTTCTTTCATCAATGGAATGTTGTATTATATATTAATATATTCATTAATTTCAAATATTCAACACTGATGTAGTATGCCAATTTTGTATGCATGCACATATACATGTGTACCTTTATATGAGTAATAATGCATGTACATTTTATTATCCATTTTGAAAACACAGCTTAGGCATGGTGACACATACTTAAAATCTTGGGACTGAGATGTGGATTCAGGAGGATGCAGAGTTTAAAACCAGCATCAGCTACCTAGTAAGACTTAGCCTGGACTTGATAGCTTCAAACAATGTAGGACAGAAAACCAAGATCATTGTCAAGGTTGTTGGGGGTCATCAGTGAATGAAACTTTGCACTGATAATCTATAATTCTAGTTGTATGATTTTCATCAACAGTGCTTAGCAGCCCAAGAGAGTCAAAACAGGACTCTCTGAGATTTAGAAACAACAAACATATACAATGGATTAACTTTTTATTTGTCTGAGTTATACTTTTATAATTCCTCTTTGTCTTCCAGAGAATTTGTAGTTAAAAAAAAAGATAAGGGAATGTATTCAATTATTTTGATATCTTATAAGAAAAGTCCTTACTTAATACAAAGTGATACTACTATGATTATCACAGAAAATTAGGCTATTGGAGATGTTTACCACGTAGCATTGTTGTTTGATTCTTGCATTACATGCCATTTATTCCTGTTTGATCTATCCTTCATGATTACCTTAGGCATGATTTTCCGACGACATGACATTATAGTGTCAATTTAAGAAACTTCAGAGGAAATCAGCACACAATGATACATATGTTCACAAAATAACAAACACATTAAAATAGAAACCCTGTTTTTTTCTTAATTTAATACCTTTTTATACTTTCCATGAAAAGCTTCTCAAGAAAATTTCAAGTATCAATGATTTTCTAATTACGAAATGGATCATATTCAAAACTAAACATGTATTTAAGTGAATATTTATTCTGTATTTTAAAAGTTCCTATTTTGAACCTGACTCTACTGTTAGGTTTTGGGATAGAAAGACGGCATTTTAGTTATTTAAGAAACCTATGGATTTGAGGCAAATGTCAAAACCTGAGTCAATTTATGAGGAGTTTTCTCTCTCAAGTTACTGGATTTTGGTTTTCAAATCTCTAAAGGGTTTTCATAGGAGAAATGGCACAAACTTGTGTTCAAGCTATGGGTGATTATGTTATAAGGAAAGAGAAAAAGGTAATATTTATTGAGTGCCTCCTATAGTAAAGGCAGAGTGTTAGATGCTTTTCATCAACATTTTCACTTAATCTTAGTAATGGGCCCCTCAAATCAAACTTTTGAATCTATGTTTTACAAGTTTGATGGTCAATAGCAGTTGTCAATTTGACAGAATGTATAACCACCTAAGAGGCATACTTCTGAGTATGTGTGTAAGTAGGTTTCTATATTTAGTTAAGTGAGGTAGGAAGATTTACTGTACATACAGGCAACACCACTCCATTGCCTGGAATCCAAGAACACACAGAAAGGAGAAAGCAAACAGAGTACTGGCATTTATCTTTCTCTGTATGGATGAGATGTGACCAACTGCCTCATGTTCCCATAGTCAATCCTCTGTCCTGATAAGCTGTTTGATGAATCATAAGAAAGAGAGAGAGAGAGAGAGAGAGAGAGAGAAGAGAGAGAGAGAGAGACAGAGAGAGAGAGAGACAGAGAAAGAGAGAGAGAAAACAAAAAAGGAAAAGAAACCATTTCTTTTGATGCTTCTACCAGCTATCTTGATACAGTATCAAGATAAATAACAATTATAACAAGTGAGAAAAAGATTTGGAGAGGCTTATTTCCATAAGATCATAATTACAGTAGGAGATACTGTTGGCCTCTGGACACAGTCTGACTCCAAGATTTATAATTTTCTTCTGGGTTATCAATTGGGATGCAGTGTATCAGTATAGAAGTAATTATGGTGAAGGACTGCATCAAGACAATATTAGTGAATTGGAAATAAAGGGAAAGTATGAGCAGCTTATAGACAATACAGTTAGCAACTTTTGATTGTTGTATGAAGTTGAAGAGAGAGAAGGAAAAGTGAGGAGACAAGGACCCTCCACTGGTTTTTGCCTAAACCAATTGGTAGATGGTGATGCCATTAATGGACATTTTCTGAGGAGAAAAACAACACTGAAGATACAGCATGAAATGCAAACAAACAATGGGATGAAATGATGGGACACAGGAAGTAGCAGTGGTGGAGAACTGCCTTAGTGTTTTCTCTTTGAAAGGACAAAGGTTAAAGGTATATGTAGGTGTAGTTATGGTAGTTGAGGAGGGAGTAGTGATGAATGATTTTAGACTAGCAGATTCTACATAAACTCTGGATTATTTAATCTGAAGTCACGGTGGAACTCAGCTGTTCTGGCTCAAACTCTTCTCCAAACTAACTTACTCAAACTAACTCTGGAAATGTATCCTAATCTTCTGTCTCCATCTTTTTCTCTGGCTTCAACTGCCTCTTTTGACCTGTACTGAACTGTGTGAACTCATGCATAAACTCAACTCCATTGCACTCACTGCACTGACTCCCAACTGACTCCACCAAACTCAGATCCATTCGATTGAACTAACTGAACTGACCCTCCCTCTTAAATAGCTTCTCCCCTGAAAGTTGGCTATATCCTAACTCTGACTCATTCTGCCAAATCTTACTCTGATTTGTCACTTTGTCTTCCCCTCAATTAGAGGTCATTGTTTAAGACTAAAGGTATGTACTCAAGGATTCTAGCCAGAGGGATTAAAAGTGTGTACAAAGGTTGTATCTGTATTCCAGGAGGAGCACATAGCTCTAGAAGGTCTTTGGATGCAATCAGAGCAGCCATGCTGCTAAATTAAAATTCTATTACAATAGTGTTATGGGATTCTTGAGGGTATGAATGAGTGGCTCTGTGTTTCTTATGTTTTTCTATTGGTCTCTTTTCCTTTGGTAGCTTTGCTTTGTCCTATACTAATATGTTAGATTTTTTAAAATTCTTTTTTAAAAAAAAAAGCTTTATAGGATATTTTATTTACATTTCAGATGCTATCCCCTTTTCCCTTACCCCATTTCCCCTCCTCCTTCCCAGGAACCACCTATACCATCCCCCCTCCTCCTGCTTCTATGAGGATGTGCCCCCACCCACCCCACTCTCACCTCCCTATTCTCGAATTCCCCCACACTCAGCGACCAGCCTTCATGGGACCAAGGATCTCCTCTCCCACCTATGCCCAATAAGGCCATCCTCCCCTACATATACAGCTGGAGCCATGGATCCCTTCCTATGTGCTCCCAGGCTGGTGGTTTAGACCCTGGGAGCTCTGTTTGGTTGGTATTGTTGCTCTCCTCATGGAGCTGCAAACCCTTTTAGCTCCTTTAGTCTTCTCTCTAACTCCTCCATTGGGAGCTCCATGATCAGTTCAATGGTTAGCTGTGACCATCTGACTGTGGATATGTCAGACTCTGGAAGACCTCTAAAGAGACAGCTATATCAGGCTACTGTCAGCATGCACTTCCTGACATCCACATCAGCATCCTTTGGTGACTGCACATGAGATGGATACCTAGGTGGAATGGTATCCAGAAGGCTCCTCCTTCAGTTTCTGTCCCACATTTTGTCTCCATATTTGCTCCAGTGAGTATTTTGTTACTCCTTCTAAGAAGGACTGAAGCACCCACACTTGGTCTTCCTTCTTTATGAGCTTCATGTGGTCTGAGAGTTGAATCCTGGGCATTACAAGGTTCTGGGCTAATATCCAATTATCAGAGAGTGAATACCATGTGTGTTCCTTTGTGATTGGGTTACCTCACTCAGAATGATATTTTCTAGTTCCATCCATTTGCCTAAGAATTTCTTGAATCCATTGTTTTTAATAACTGAGTAATACTCCATTGTGTAAATGTAACTCATTTTTTTGTATCCATTCCTCTGTTGAAGAACATCTGGGTTCTTTCCAGCTTCTGGCTATTATAAATAAGGTTGCTATGGACATAGCGGAGCATGTGTCCTTGTTATATGTTGGAGCATCTTCTGGGTATATGCCCAGGAGTGGTATAGCTGGGTCCTCAGGTAATGCTATGTCCAATTTTCTGAGGAACCTCCAGACTGATTTCCAGAGTGTTTGCAACATCTTGCAATCCCACCAACAATGGAGGAATGTTCTCTTTCTCCACATCCTCGCCAGCATCTACTATCACTTGAGTTTTTGATCTTAGCCATTCTGACTGGTGTGAGGTTGTTTTGATTTGCATTTCCCTGATGACTAAGGATGCTGAACATTTCTTTAGGTGCTTCTGGGCCATTCGAGTATCCTCAGTTGAGAATTCTTTATTTAGCTCTGTACCCCATTTTTGTATAGGGTTATTTGGTTGTCTGGAGTCTAATTTCTTGAGTTCTTTGTATATATTGGATATTAGCCCTCTATCGAATGTGGGATTGGTAAAGATTTTTCCCAATCTGTTGGTTTCCATTTTGTCCTATTTACAATGTCCTTTGACTTATAGAAACTTTGCAATTTTATGAGGTCCCATTTGTCAATTCTTGATCTTAGAGCATAAGACGTTGGTGCTCTGTTCAGGAACTTTTCCCCTGTGCTCAAGTGTTCAAGGATCTTCCCTACCTTCTCTTCTATTAGTTTCAGTGTATCTGGTTTTATGTACAGGTTCTTTATCCACTTGGACTTGAGCTTTGTACAAGGAGGTAAGAATGGATTGATTTGCATTCTTCTACATGTTGTCCTCCAGTTGAACCAGCACCATTTGTTGAAAATGCTGTCCTTGTTCCACTGGACAATTTTAGCTCCTTTGTCAAAGATCAAGTGACCATAGGTGTGTGAGTTCATTTCTGGGTTTTCAACTCTATTCCACTGATCTTCCTGCCTGTCTCTGTACCAATACCATGCAGTTTTTATCACTATTGCTCTGTAGTACAGCTTGAGGTCAGGGATGATGATTCCTCCAGAAGTTCTTTTATTGTTGAGAATAGTTTTCGCTATCCTGTTTTTTTTCCAAATGAATTTGCGAATTGCTCTTTCTATCTTTATGAAGAATTGAGTTGGCATTTTAATGGGGATTGCACTGAATCTGTAGATTGCTTTTGGCAAGATGGCCATTTTTACTATATTAATCCTGCCAATCCATGAGCATGGGAGATCTTTCCATCTTCTGAGATCTTCTGTGATTTCTTTCTTTAGAGACTTGAAGTTCTTGTCATACAGATCTTTCACTTGCTTGGTTAGATTCACACTGAGGTAGTTTATATTATTTGTGTTTATTGTGAAGGGTGTCATTTCCCTAATTTCTTTCTCAGCCTGTTTATCTTTCGAGTAGAAGAAGGCTACATATTTGTTTGAGTTGATTTTAGAACCAGCCACTTTGCTGAAGTTTTTTTTTTTTTTTTTTTAATCGGTTTACGAGTTCTCTGGTGGAAGTTTTGGGTTCACTTAAGTATACTATCATATCATCTGCAAATAGTGATATTTTGACTTCTTCCTTTCCTATTTGTATTCCCTTGACTTCTTTTTGTTATTTAATTGCTCTAGCTAGGATTTCTAGTCTATATTGGATAGGTAGGGACAGAGTGGGCAGCCTGGTCTAGTGCCTGATTTTAGTGGGATTGCTTCAAGATTCTCTCCATTTAGTTTGATGTTGGCTACTGGCTTGCTGTATATTGGTTTTACTGTGTTTAGGTATGGGCCTTGAATACCTGACCTTTCCAAGACTTTTACCATGAAGGAATGTCGAATTTTGTCAAATTCTCTCTCAGCATCTAGTAAGATGATCATGTGGTTTTTTTCTTTGAGCTTGTTTATATAGTGGATTATATTGATGGATTTCCAAATATTGAACCATCCCTGCATTCCTGGGATAAAGCCTACTTGATCATGATGGATGATTGTTTTGATATGTTCTTGGATTCGGTTTGTCAGAATTTCATTGAGTATTTTTGCATGAATATTCATAAGGGAGATTGGTCTGAAGTTCTCGGTTTTTGTTGGGTCTTTGTGAGGTTTAGGTATGAGTGTGATTGTAGCTTCATAGAATGAGTTGGGTAGTGTTCCTTCTGTTTCTATTTTGTGGAATAGTTGAAGAGAATTAGTATTAAGTCTTCCTTGAAGTTTTGATAGAATTCTGCACTAAAACCATCTGGTCCTGTTTTTTTTTTTTTTGTTTGTTTTTGGTGGGCAGACTTTTAATGATTACCATTTCTTTAGGGGTTATGGGACTGTTTGATGGTTTATCTGCTCCTGATTTAACATTGGTATCTGGTTTCTGTCTAGAAAGTTGTCCATTTCATCCAGATTTTCCAGTTTTGCTGAGTATAGGCCTTTTTAGTAGGATCTGATGATTTTTTGAATTTCCTCAGTTTCTGTTGTTATGTCTCTCTTTTCAGTTCTGATTTTATTGATTTGGATACTGTCTCTGTGCCCTCTGGTTAGTCTGGCTAAGGGTTTGTCTATCTTGTTTATTTTCTCAAAGAACCAGTTCCTGGTTTTATTGATACTTTGTATAGTTCTTTTTGTTTCTACTTGGATGATTTCAGCCCTGAGTTTGATTATTTCCTGCTATTCCTCTAGGATGGTTCAGAATATGGTGTCTTCAGGAGAGCAGACCAGCTAGGTGTCTGCCCCAGGCAAATGGACCAATGGAGGGGCAGAAGGAATGTGGTTTTCCAGAGGGGTGGAGTTTGGATGGCTGATGGGTTCTGAGCTCCCAGGCTCCCAATTGTAACTTTGGGGTGTAGGGTAGTGGGAGGGGGGTTCTTACTCACTGCTCTGAGTGCAGTGGCTCCTCTAGGATATCTCAGGATATGGTATCTTCATGGGAGCAGACCAGCTAGGTGTCTGCCCCAGCCAAAAGGACCAAGCGAGGGGCGGAAGGGAGGTGGTATTCCGAAGTCTATAATCTTGGTATCATTTTCCTTACTAATATTATTTACATCTATTTTTTTTGACTAATTCAATTAGAAGTGTGTCATTTAAAAATTGCTTTCAAATAGCTAACATCTTTGCTGTTCCTTCCTATTATACATTTGATTTTGACATCATTTAATATTATTCTTCATTTTCAAACCCTGCTTCCTTTCATTTATTCAGCTATTTATTTCTACATTCCTGACATCAATGGTGTAATCATCTTTTTCAACCTCTCTAATTTTGTAATATACTGATTTAAATTTCTTCAAAATGCAACTTGGGTTCAGAAATTTGACTGTATAAATCTTCATAATTATTGAATTCTAAGTGTTTTCTCATTTTTCTTTTAAATGTTTTTTGACCTTTAGATTTTGGAGTTTATTTAGTTTCTTCTATTTTATAGTTTTGTATGGAAATGCATGTGATTGGAACATGTTTTATCTGAGTTTGGTAAAGGTCTTCTTATAACTCAGATTCAACTGAATTAATTACACTTTCTGTGTTTGCACAAATGTTTACAGTATACTTTTTAGATATATTGTTGGAGTTCAGGAATCACTACACAAATCACTTAGACTGTGGTCTCAGTTAAGCTAGAATAGTTTATTGAAAGTATACCTCAGGGTCTTAGCATAGTATTGGGTACTAAGACTGAACCGCAAACATTTCTCATGGCCAAGCTTAAAAAAGAAAAAAAAAAAAAAAAACCCAAATCCACAAGGAGTTCATACACAGTATCACAGGGTGGTCATCCTGACTTAAATTCTAACTGCCCTTTATTCTGATTGATCCTAAGTAGAGCTTATTGCTGTAAAATTTAAGATGAACAAATCTCAGAACATACAGAACATAATGGGGTATGTGATCAGTATAACCTTGCTCTGAGTCAAGCTAGTTTTCTTTGTCAATGATGGACAAGCATGGAAAAAATTGCTACAGCTATGCTGGGGTAGCAGGCTTCAATGAATAATCTATTTTTATTCATTTGATAAAACATGCTAATGGTGTCATTCAAATATTCTGTATTCTATTTTAAATTATGATTAAAATGCCAGTTACTAAAAGAATGATGCCAATAATCTTTTACGAAGCTGATATATTATTTAACTCTTGAATGTATTTCTCCCAGCACAGGATTAACCCTGCCTACGTTTTCTTAGCTTCTCCATTAGACAGGATCAGGCACTATGATAGGGTCATAGAGTTCTGCCATTATTTTAAGTTTTAGAAGACTTATTGATCAACAAAGAGAATATTAGAATTGTTTTATATTTCTGAAGACTGGGGCCTTTGTTACCATGTAAACATGCATGTTTTTAATATGGGTTATTTTTCTTTTTAAGAATTTGTCTTGTTTTGTATTAAAGGATTTACAGCCCCTTTTCTATTGTATTTTATAATGCCTTTTGTTTATTTGTAACTGCTTTGTATATGTGTGATAAAATACATAATCAGAGTTTGTAAAGGTTCATCTGAACAATCATTGTTTACATTTTATTTTATTATTTATTTGCATGCACGTGTGTGTATATAGTGTATACATGGGCTTGTGTGTTCCATGTCATTTCTATGGGTGTCAGACACCAACTTGTGGGGCTTAGTTTTCTCCTTCTACCATGTGGATTAAACCCAAGTTGCTAGTTTGGCTGCAAGTTCCCTTTACATGTTGATTTACCTTGATGATTTATCTTGAACAATCTTTATCTTTCAGCTGGGAAGTTTAGTGCATTTATATTTATAGTGATTTCTAGGATATTTGGATTTATTTAAATTGTGCAATATATTTCCTATTTTTTCTATTTCTCTATTTCTATTGTTTATATGTTCTTCTTGCAGTGTGGGCTAAACTGATTAAGTTTTAAATATAAAGTTTAGAAGTGACTTAACTTTTTAAGTGTGCTCATTTAAACATATCAGTGTAAAAATCTGTTAAATGTTGTTACTTTCAATATCAACTAGAATACTTCAGAATGTTTTAGTTCTTGTTTTAACTTTTTAAATGTTAGCTACATAACTGCTGTGACAGTCAAAAATCCAACTAGTTTCCTTCTGACTTTTTTGGAACTGTGTCCTGGGCTTCCCTGCAAATACTTGTGATACTGTCGTCAAACTGTGATAGTACCTTTCTGTCCACATTGTGTAACTTTTATCACATCCCTTTTTTGCTTCATTGAAGCAGTAATGACTGCCCGGACTGTTGGTAATAGCTTTGAAGCTGACTCTGGGATCAGCAAAAAAAGTGGCATATTTGATTAATGTGATCTGCCATGGGCACATGGGGGAAGAATGGCAGCATGTGTGCTATATCACCTTGGGAGCCATCGAACAGTGATGAAATGAAATGCAACACAAAGCAGGTATGCTTTGATTTGGGATGGGTATTAGAGCACGGAAGCATGCAGAGCACAAGGCTCTTTGGAGAGAGCAGGAGAAATAGCTGTCTAGGCATGCTGGGAAACTAAGAGATTAGCAGGGATACTAGTTCATGGGGGAAGCAGGTAACAGGCAAGGCAGGCAGTTTTCAAAGACAGCTCATTTGTATTTGATATTTTTTTCTTATGGCAACCTTTAAGAAATAAGATTTCTGCTGTATCCCTCTTTTGCAGCAGCTCTTACATTTCTTTCTCTCTACATCCCAGGTTAATGAGGGGATCCCTTTCTCTCTGTTCCCTAAGTTAATGAAGGAATGGGGAAGTCACCTGCTGCTTTACATTATCAGTTTTATCGCTCCCCTTCATTAGTGTGGATGATAGAGAGTTGAATGTGGTGCATCTTGGAGACAATACAGCAGGATATTACATACAAGCTACTCAGCAGCCAAAATCACAACCTCATTTGCTAGTGAATTTGCAAATAACCAGTCCTTCAGGTACCCCTCTAATTTTCACCAAATGCTGCACTTTTGAAAGCTTCATTAATCCAACCCCATTAGGATGGGTAGGGTGAATGAGTTTATGGCTACAGAAGGCAAAGTAGCAGAATTTGCAGCTCCTCAGAATATTGCTGGATTCTAAATGGTGTTAAAAATCCCCATGCAAAATATGATCTGGTGTATAAAAGCTCTAAATATGTGGAGAATTTAACAATAAAATGCTTAGGAACACAAAGACTGCTTATTTACTGTCATTATGTCCCTAGAATGTTAATCTTCTTATTTGTCTTCAAATCAAGGTATGCATAGCACTAGCATTGCAGCTGAGGGAGAAGCTAAACACAAAAGAGAGACATTCTGGAAGGGATGAAGCTATATGTATTCAAAGGAGAGATATATGATCAAAAAAGTCATTAGTACGGCAAAGGATTTTCATCTCTAGCTGACCTTTCCCAGCTCTCTTTTATGGTGTGAAATATTCTGTTTAGAATAAGCAAACATGGGTGTTTGGGGAGGAATACTTTGGGAAGCCACTGTAAGTGAAGATTAGGTTTGATGATCCAGAACTATAACCTCTGGGCTGGGATTTCAAATAGATAAAATAGCAAAGAGAAGCTTCTCACTAAGTGTCTTACTGTATTTGTCCTTCATTTTCATTCACTTTCTCCTTCTTTTAATTCACCATCTTGTATGTACTGCTGCTAGAAATCACTACTGGGAGAAATATGTAACCTCAAGTGGTCAAACACACTGTATTTTCCTAGTTCTGTTTATTTTTATATGTCTGCCCATAGAGGGGCACAAGCTAAGGGCTAAAACAGTAGGATGAATCCTCTAAACCAACCAGTTTGAGGAAAGTAGGTTTTTTGCAACCAAACCAATACAACTGACAGATTTAATCAAGTTTCCGGTATGATTAGGCTTTGAAAGCTACAACCAGTTTCGATAGTAAGGAAGTACTATTTGGAAACAAATTAAAATTTTTGTCTTTATGACATGTATCAATTTGCACATGAGCTGCATAAATTATTTCTTGTATTTTTCTGTAATGGAAAAATACTTCAGGGCATTTTAATAGCCAATAAATTATATGTTTAATGAACCACATCAAAATATAAATGGTATGAGCCAAACACCTCTAAGACTGAGGACCTGTACTGACTTGATAGAAATTCCAATCACATAAGCTGTAGGCTATTATATCCACTGCAATTCATGAGAGTAAGTACTTACACTTCATCTATGTTCATCCACATTTAAAAAATTGTAGGAGTTTATCTCTTATTTTTAGACTTCACTTATTTATTGCTTATATTATTCTTCAGACGAATCAAGAGTGAAAACAGTGAGTTTCACCTTTAACCTTTGATAAATATCACTCTGATAAGTTATATAATAAATCCATCAGCCTCCATGAATTAAAACAGAAAGCTTTTCTGAACCACTTATGAAAAGCAACTGTGTTCATTTGATGTCACACTGGAAGAATGTAAGTCTCCATTGACAAAGGAATGTTGTCATAGAGCCAAGCAAGTACTTTCTTAGCTTTTAGATATATGCATGGAATTCATTCTGGGATATTAACAAGGTGGGAGAACCCGGAGAAGAGAAGTGAGTGACACTTGAATTGTAATAGTAGTATCCAAGTTAATATGGGATCTTTTATCTCTTTTGAACTATTTCCAATCTTGTCAACAACAAAGTAGAAATTTTGAATATTTTACTTAATATTCATTGATGTTATATTTGCTTTTAATTTATAAGCACTTGGATGGTGAAGCCAAAAGAAATTTAGGGTGGAGTCCCAAAGATTAGCAAACCATTAACTAGCATGTCACAACTAGTTATATCATCAGGTATGTCATATTTTTTGAGTCTCCATTTTCTCATCTATAAAATAAAGGAGTTTGACATGGACATTCCTAATCTGTATTCTCTTTCCTTGTTGGTTTAATATTTGCTTGAAGCTTCCAAGTTTGCATATGGAATGTGGTAAAGTTGCACCCAGTTGCTTAAAATAGTCATATTATTGAAATGGTGTGTACATTAATTTCTTTCGTACTTCGTGGGAGAGACCCAATCACATTCTGAATACAGCTAGAAAGATTTATTTAGAGGAAACCTGTAACGATTCTTTGTGAAGCAAATAAACCTTTGTAATGCAAATGCTTGTATTTTAATGTTTCTATTTTGTAAATTTCCATTTTGTATATCAAGTTTGCTTACTCCCAAGTATAACTAAAACTTACATGAAAATGAAAATTCATACCCAATATATGTTTTCTTCTTTTTAGCTTGGTAGAAAAATTATTTTCCTTTCCTGCACTTAACTATGCTATTCAGACATTGTGAACAACTATCTGTGGTCAAATAAATGGTTAAGTTTTTAGTCTAGTTCTGTGACATACTGGGTGGATAGCTTTTGCCAGAATATGCTGTTTCTAAGCATCAGTTTCCTCATCCGTACAAATAGAACAGTAATAGCTTTTATCTTGTAGTATTTGTATAAGAATTAAATACTAAAAAAGACACATCATACTTCCCTTAATGTTTCTCCCATAGTGTGGTTATTAATTTCACTGTATCAATACTATTCTAAAGCAAATTTTGCAATGTGGGTCTTCTATTTACATATTTACATAGTACTCTTTACCATGGATTGTGCTATATAGCATCATGCTCCATAAATAATGCATTTTTGTGTAGTATCTTCCATACAATGTGGTAGAATATCATGAACTATGTTCATATTTAACATATATCAATATTGATTATTTATTCCTGATTCACACTACAGAGGTTCCAGGAACATCAGATATAATTGGTAACATTAACATCCTTAAAATTGTAAGAAACATACATACCCACATTCCTTTCATGGGTAGAGACTTATTGAAAGAATACAGAAGCAAATGAGTTAGAGATCTCAGTCCCGTACATGCTCCACAATCACTCTGGTTATTGGTGTTTCTAAGACTTGGATATATGCCTGGGTTTCCATCTTGGCTCTGCCACTTATAAAGTTATATGACCTTTTCTATGTTGCTGAAGCTTTTAGTGACCTAGATTCTTCATCTCTAAACTGTGGATAAAAATAGAACCCACCTCACAGAGATGAAAGACAATTAAGCAAGATAATGCATGCAAAATGCTTATTGCAATGTCTGATCCATAGTAGAATCATAAGAAATAGTGGCTGCACTGTAATAGGAGAAGTAGTTATAGTGGTTGTTATTATAGCTATTCTTGTACATGACATAAAAATTAGAATAAACTCAATTTCATATCCCAAGCTCAAAGGATTTCTCTTCTGGTTTTCATCTAGCACCTATATGCCTCCAAATATACTGTATGATTAGGTTTGCTTATCTTCCATGTATGAGCAGCTGAAACAAGCCCTGCATTTGGTGTGTTTCCTCTTGTTTTCCTCTATCATGATTATTTTTAGACAACCTTTTAATTTTGGTTCAATTTCTAGGACACAGGCCAGATGAATTTTTCTTAGCTTTATCAAGGTATAATTGATATGAAGACTACTGTATAAATTTATTACATGCAAAACATACATTTTATAAGTATGAACATATATATACACATGCAATAACATCACCACAATGATGATACCATACTCTGTCATGAAGGGCCCAGCAACTTCCCCAAACAATACAGGCAATTGCCATTACTCTTGGTCATCCACCAAAATTAGATAGGACTTACGTCTAAAGATGTCATACAATTTGGATACTGGTTCACAAGGAAATCAACCTGGAACTGAGTTTGGAGTTCTTTCACTAATGGCTAGAGTTTGTAGTATCCAAAGATGCTATGCAGAAGAGAGAAGTAAATAGATATGGACCCTGGGTGCTATAATATAGACCTGCCAGATATGTTTGCTAGTATAATAGTAGCAGGAGAGTTGGGGTGGAGGTAGCCAACTGCTGTCTTGAGGTTCACTCCATAGGGCAGAGTACATGCCTAATGCAGTCATTTGGTAAAAACAAAACAAAACAAAACAAAACAAAACAAAACAAAACAAAACAAAACAAAACAAAACCCAGTTGCTTAGAAGTCAATAGGCCCTAGGCATTAATCTACAACTGTTGTTTTACTAAATGGACATGTAGCTAAAGTGTTTACTAAATATTCATTCTTTTGTATACATAGACTACTGCTGTTCTCAGCCTTGGTCAGGGAAGCTTCTTTCTGCAGTGAGTAGCAGTGAATGAAAAGACTCATAATTCCTCAAAGTAACTGTTGAGTAGTCTCCCTTTCTTCATTTTTTTTTTTTTTGTTTGACTGTGTGGTCATTGATCTGTTGTAAAGTATTGCTCTGGATTTTTTTCTGGCATTTCAGCTATCTTGTTATCTTTAGTTTTAGGGCTTGAGGAATTTAGGCATTATGGAGGTGTTGTAGCAGTCTATTTTCTGAAGTGATTTGTGTTTCTTTGCTGTGTTTTACACATCTGTTGGATGGGATTGTCATTCGGTTTTCTCCTTCACTGTCCTTCTTCTTCTTTTTCTTCTTCTCCTTCTCCTTCTCCTTCTAATCCTTCTTCTTCTTTTTCTCTCCTTCATCATCATCATCATCTTCTTCTTCTTCTTCTTCTTCTCATTCTTCTTCTTTTTTTTTTTTTTTTTTTTATTGAAAAATTTTTTATTTTTTACATTTCAGATGTTCTCTCCTTACCCCATTTCCCCCCTCCCTCCCAGGAACTCACTATCCCTTCCCCCCTCTTCCCGCCTCCATGTTGGTGTACCCCCACCCACCCTCCCCTGTACCTCACCTCCCCACCCTCGAATATCCTACCACCCCATGTCCAGCCTTCATGGGACCAAGGATCTCTTCTCCTACTTATATATATAGCTCCCTTGCATATATAGCTGGAGCCATGGGTCCCTCCCTAAGCGCTCCCAGGCTGGTGGCTTAGACCCTGGGGGCTCTGGTTGGTTGGGATTGTTGCTTTCCTCATGGTGTCGCGAATCCTCTCAACTCCTTCAGCCTTCACTCTATCTTCTCCATTGGGAACTCCATGCTCCGTTTAATGGTTAGCTGTGAGCATCTGCCTCTGAGTATGTCAGACTCTTGCAGACCTCTAAGGAGACAGCTATATCAGGCTCCTGTCAGCGTGTACATCCTGCCATCCACATCAACCTCTACCTTTGGTGACTGCACATAGGATGGATATCTAGGTGGAATAGTCTGTAGACTGTCCCTCCTTCAGTTTCTGTCCTGCACTGTGTCTCCTTATTTGCACCCTTGAGTATTTTGTTACTCCTTCTAAGAAGGACTGAAGGCTCCCCTATTTGGTCATCATTCTTTATGAGCTTTATGTGGTCTGTGAGTTGAATCTTGGGTATTTCAGGCTTCTGGGCTAAAATCCAATAATCAGTGAGTGAATACCATGTATGTTCTTTTGTGATTGGGTTACTTCACTCAGGATGATATTTTCTAGTTCCATCCATTTATATATGAATTTATCAAATTCATTGTTTTTAATAGCTGAGTAATATTCCATTGTATAAATGTACCACATTTTTTGTATCCATTCCTCTGTTGAAGGGCATCTGGGTTCTTTCCAGTTTCTGGCTATTATAAATAAAGCTGCTATAAACATAGTGGAGCATATTTCCTTGTTATGTGTTAGAGCATCTTCTGGATATATACCCAGGAGTGGTATAGCTGGGTCCTCAGGTAGTGATATGTCCAATTTTCTGAGGAAATCGCCAGACTGTTTTCCATAGTGGTTGCACCATCTTGCAATCCCACCAACAATGGAGGAGTGTTCCTCTTTCTCCACATCCTCGCCAGCATCTGCTATCACCTGAGTTTTTGATTTTAGCCATTCTGACTGGTGTGAAGTGGAATCTCAGGGTTGTTTTGATTTGCATTTCCCTGATGACCAAGGATGCTGAACATTTCTTTAAGTGCTTCTCGGCCATTCGGATTTCCTCAATTGAGAATTCTTTGTTTAGCTCCTTACTCCATTTTTTAATAGGGTTATTTGGTTGTCTAGAGTCTAATTTCTTGAGTTCTTTGTATATATTGGATATTAGTCCTCTATCAGATGTGGGATTGGTAAAGATCTTTTCCCAATCTGTTGGTTGCCGTTTTGTCCTATTGACGGTGTCCTTTGCCTTACAGAAGCTTTGCAATTTTATGAAGTCCCATTTGTCAATTCTTGATCTTAGAACAGAGGCCATTGGTGTTCTATTCAGGAACTTTTCCCTGTGCCTAGGTATTCGAGGGTCTTCCCCACTTTCTCTTCTATTAGTTTCAGTGTGTCTGGTTTTATGTGAAGGTCCTTTATCCACTTGGACTTGAGCTTTGTACGAGGAGATAGGAAAGGATCGATTTGCATTCTTCTGCATGTTGTCCTCCAGTTGAACCAGCACCATTTGTTGAAAATGCTGTCCTTGTTCCACTGGATAGTTTTAGCTCCTTTGTCAAAGATTAAATGACCGTAGTTCTGTGGGTTCATTTCTGGGTCTTCAACTCTATTCCACTGATCTTCCTGCCAGTCTCTGTACCAATACCAGCACGTTTTTATCACTATTGCTTTGTAGTACAGCTTTGATGTCAGGGATGGCGATTCCTCCAGAAGTTCTTTTATTGTTGAGGATGGTTTTCGCTATCCTGGGTTTTTTTGTTGTTCCAAATAAATTTCAGAATTTCTCTTTCAAGTTCTGTAAAGAATTGAGTTGGTATTTAATGGGGATTGCATTGAATCTGTAGATTGCTTTTGGCAAGATGGCCATTTTTTACTATATTAATCCTGCCAATCCATGAGCCATGGGAGATCTTTCCATTTCCTGAGATCTTCTTCAATTTCTTTCTTCAGGGACTTGAAGTTCTTGTCATACAGATCTTTCACTTGCTTGGTTAGATTCACCCCAAGGTATTTTATATTATTTGTGACTATTGTGAAGGGTGTCATTTCCCTAATTTCTTTTTCAGCCTGTTTATCTTTCATGTAGAGGAAGGCTACTGTTTTGTTCGATTGATTTTATAACCTGCCACCTTGCTGAAGTCATTTATCAGGTTTAGGAGTTCTCTGGTGGAGTTTTTGGGGTCACTTAAGTATACTATCATATCATCTGCAAATAGTGATATTTTGACTTCTTCCTTTCCTATTTGTATTCCTTTGACTTCTTTTTGTTGTCTAATTGCTCTGGCTAGGACTTCTAGTACTATATTGAATAGGTAGGGAGAGAGTGGGCAGCCTTGTCTAGTTCCTGATCTTATTGGGAATGCTTCAAGTTTCTCTCCATTTAGTTTGATGTTGGCTACTGGTTTGCTGTATATTGCTTTTACTATGTTTTAGGTATGGGCCTTGAATTCCTGATCTTTCCAAGACTTTTACCATGAAGGGATGTTGGATTTTATCAAATGCTTTCTCAGCATCTAATGAGATGATCATGTGGTCTTTTTCTTTGAGTTTGTTTATATAGTGGATTACATTGATGGATTTCCGAATATTGAACCATCCCTGCATTCCTGGGATAAAGCCCACTTGATCGATGATGAATTGATTGTTTTGATGTGTTCTTGGATTCGGTTTGCTAGAATTTTGTTGAGTATTTTTGCATCAATATTCATAAGAGAGATTGGTCTGAAGTTCTCTTTCTTTGTTGGGTCTTTGTGAGGTTTAGGTATGAGTGTGATTGTAGCTTCATAGAACGAATTGGTAGCGTTCCTTCCGTTTCTATTTTGTGGAATAGTTTGAAGAGAATTGGTATTAGGTCTTCCTTGAAGGTCTGATAGAATTCTCCACTAAAACCATCTGGTCCTGGGCTTTTTTTGGTGGGGAGACTTTTAATGACTGCTGCTATTTCTTTAGGGGTTATGGGACTGTTTAGATGGTTTATTTGCTCCTCATTTAACTTGGTACCTGGTATCTGTCTCTAGAAAATTGTCATTTCACCCAGATTTTCTCCAGTTTTGTTGGGGATAGGCCTTTGTAGTAGGATCTGTAATTTTTTGGATGTCCTCAGTTTCTGTTGTTATGTCTCCCTTTTCAGATCTGATTTTATTAATTTGGGTACTGTCTCTGTGCCCTCTGGTTAATCTGGCTAAGGGTTTATCGATCTTGTTTGATTTTCTCAAAAAACCAACTCTTGGTTTTGTTGATATTTTGTATAGTTCTTTCTGTTTCTACTTGGTTGATTTCAGCCCTGAGTTTGATTATTTCCTGACGCCTACTCCTCTTGGGTATATTTGCTTCTTTTTGTTCTAGAGCTTTCAGGTGTGCTGTCAAGTTGTTAATGTGCGCTCTCTCCAATTTCTTTTTGTGGGCATTTAGAGCTATGAGTTTTCCTCTTAGCACTGCTTTCATGGAGTCCCACAAGTTCTGGTATGATGTTTCCTCATTTTCATTAAATTCTAGAAAGTCTTTAATTTCTTTCTTTATTTCTTCCTTGACAAAGTCATCATTGAGTAGAAACATTGTTCAGTTTCACATGGATGTGGGTTTTCCCTTGGTTCTGTCATTATTAAAGACCAGCCTTAGTCCGTGGTGATCTGATAGGATGCAGGGGATTATTCAATCTTTTTGTATCTCTTGAGGACTGTTTTGTGACCAATATATGGTCTATTTTGGAGAAGGTACCATGAGGTGCTGAGAAAAAGGTGTATTCTTTAACTTTAGGATGAAATGTTCTATAGATATCTGTTAAATCCATTTGGTCCATAACTTCTGTTAATTTCAGTGTGTCTTTGTTTAGTTTCTGTTTCCACGATCTGTCCATTGGAGAGAGCGGGTGTGTTAAAATCCCCCACTATTATTGTGTGAGGTGCAATGTGTGCTTTGAGCTTTAGTAAAGTTTCTTTTATGTATGTAGGTGCCCTTGCATTTGGAGCGTAAATGTTCAGAATTGAGAGTTCATCTTGGTAGATTTTTCCCTTGATGAGTATGAAGTGTCCTTCCTTATCTTTTTTGATTACTTTGGTTGAAAGTCGATTTTGTTTGATATTAGGATGGCTACTCCAGCTTGTTTCTTGGGACCATTTGCTTGGAAAATTGTTTTCCAGCCTTTTACTCTGAGATAATGTCTGTCTTTGTCACTGAGGTGCGTTTTCTTGTATGCAACAAAATTCTGGGTCCTGTTTATGTATCCAGTCTGATAGTCTATGTCTTTTATTGGAGAATTGAGTCCATTGATGTTAAGGGATATTAAGGAAAAATGATTGTTGCTTCCTGTTATTTTTGTTATTAGAGGTGGAATTATGTTTGTGTAGCTACCTTTTTTTTTTTTTTTTTTTTTTTTTGGGAGGTTGTTGGACGATTACTTCCATGTTTCTTCTAGGTTGTAGTTTCCTTCCTTGTGTTGGCGTTTTCCATCAATTATCCTTTGAAGTGCTGGGTTTGTGGGAAGATATTGTGCAAATTTGGTTTTGTCATGGAATATCTTGGTTTCTCCATCTATAGTGATTGAGAGTTTTGCTGGGTATAGCAGTCTGGGCTGGCAGTTGTGTTCCCTTAGGGTCTGTATGATATCAGACCAGGATCTTCTGGCTTTTATAGTCTCTGGTGAAAAGTCTGCTGTAATTCTTATAGGTCTGCCTTTATATGTTACTTGACCTTTTTCCCTTACTGCTTTTAGTATTTTTTCTTTGTTTTGTGCATTTGGTGTTTTGATTATTATGTGACGGGAGGTATTTCTTTTCTGGTCTAGTCTGTTTGGTGTTCTGTAGGCTTCTTGTATGTTTATGGGTGTCTTGTACTTTAGATTGGGGAAATTTTCTTCTATAATTTTGTTGAAGATATTTACTGGCCCTTTAGATTGGGAATCTTCACTCTCATCTATACCTATTATCCTTAGGTTTGGTCTTCTCATTGCATCTTGGATTTCCTGAATGTTCTGTGTTAGGAGCTTTTTGCATTTTGCATTTTCTTTGACTGTTGTGTCGAGGTTTTCCATGGTATCTTCCGTGCATGAAATTCTCTCTTCTATCTCTTGTATTCTGTTGGTGATGCTTGCATCTATGACTCCTGATCTCTTTCCTATGTTTTCTATCTCCACAGTAGTCTCCCTTTGAGATTTCTTTATTGTTTCTATTTCCAGTTTTAGATCCTGGATGGTTTTGTTCAATTCCTTCACCTGTTTTGTTGTGTTTTCTTGAAATTCTTTAATGGATTTTTGTGTTTCCTCTTTAAGGGCTTCTACCTGTTTACCCATGTTCTCTTTCAATTCTTTAAAGGATTTTTGTGTTTCCTCTTTGAGGGCTTCTACCTGTTTACCTGTGTTCTCCTGTATTACTTTAAGGGAGTTACTTATGTCCTTCTTAAAATCCTCCATCATCATCATGAGAAGTGATTTTAATTCTGGGTCCTGTTTTTCATGTGTGATGGAGTATCCAGGGCTTGCTATGGTGGGAGAACTGGGTTCTGATGATGTCAGGTAACTTTGGTTTCTGTTGCTTGTGTTCTTTCGCTTGCCTTTCGCCATCTGGTTGACTCTAGTGTTATCTGTGCTCACTGTGTCTGACTGTAGTCTGTCTTTCCAGTTATCTTGCTTGTGTCAGATCTCCTCGGATTCCAGATGTCTCTGTGTTCCTGTGATCCTAAGCTCCTTCTGCTCTGGATGCAATAGGTCTTCTAGGATGTCTCAGGATTCGATGTTTCCACAGGCGCAGACCAGCTAGGTGTCCTCTTCACTGGATGCAGTATGTCCTCTAGGTTGTCTCAGAATCAGGTGTTTCCACCAGAGCAGACCAGCTGAGGGACCTGTGCTCTGTGTGCAGTGGGTCCCCCTAGGATGACTCCGGATCCTGTGTTTCCACAGGAGCAGACCAGCAACGTGCCTGCCGCAGGCCAGAGGACCAGGGTCCGGGCGCACGGGAAGTTATAGTCCGGAGGGGCGGGCTTTGGGTGCCTGCTAGTTCCTTAAACCCCACCTGGCTCCCGGTTGTAACTCTGGGTTTTGGGCCAGTGGGCAAGGTGACTTACCCTCTGGTCTGTGTGCAGTGGGTCCCCCTAGGATGCCTCCGGATCCTGTGTGTCCACAGGAGCAGACCAGCCACGCGCCCGCCGCAGGCCAGAGGACCAGGGTCCGGGCGCACGGGAAGTTATAGTCCGGAGGGGCGGGCTTTGGGTGCCTGCTAGTTCCTTAAACCCCACCTGGCTCCCGGTTGTAACTCTGGGTTTTGGGCCAGTGGGCAGGGTGACTTACCCTCTGGTCTGTGTGCAGTGGGTCCCCCTAGGATGCCTCCGGATCCTGTGTGTCCACAGGAGCAGACCAGCCACGCGCCCGCCGCAGGCCAGAGGACCAGGGTCCGGGCACACGGGAAGTTATAGTCTGGAGGGGCGGGCTTTGGGTGCCTGCTAGTTCCTTAAACCCCACCTGGCTCCCGGTTGTAACTCTGGGTTTTGGGCCAGTGGGCAGGGTGACTTACCCTCTGGTCTGTGTGCAGTGGGTCCCCCTATGATGCCTCCGGATCCTGTGTGTCCACAGGAGCAGACCAGCCACGCGCCCGCCGCAGGCCAGAGGACCCTCATTCTTCTTATTATTATTAATTATTTTACATAAATCTTTTGTAAGTTATCTCATTTTGATATATAGCCCAAATTCGGTTTAGGAGAGAATCTGATTATACAGAGAGGTTTGCCAACATCTCTTTTGTAGTTCACTTCTTCTTGAGAAGGTACAGAAACAATGGGACTTGGGTACTGACTCAAAAAAAATGTAATCTTTAAAACTAAGGGCATTAAGTATTAGTTAAATGATGAAATAGGGAAGATCTAGCCATTTCTGTCACTTTCCAGCTCAAAGTTTCTGAGGTACCAAAGTGAAACAGTCAGGAGTGTTTTTTCCAATAAGTGCTGTTATATTGCCAAACATGCCTTAGGCCTATTCAGTCTATATTTAGACCTCCACTCTTGTGATTTTCATGTTGGGCTGAATCTGGCCTGTTGGAAGCAGTATGGTGAGGCTGAATGATGTTTAGCATCTTCTCTTAGTTCTTTGTCTGTGTATTCAAAACTGTCCATCACAGTCTTGTTGGAGGAATCTTTGTCTGCTCACAGATATTCTACAACTTGTTCTCTGGCTACTAAGGGCTGTGGGCTTATACTGAGGATATGATTGCTAATGTGTTTTCATCAGGACCACTGGCCTTATGTTTTGGAGGAATCATACTTCAGCTGGAGCTGTGTTTAGTTTGGTTTCCTGTCTTTGTACCCATCTATCACTAGGCAATTTTCAAATGTGACAGTACTACCTTTGCAGATTTTTGAAGTGTTTCCTCTTCTCCTCTCTTTAGAATCGATTTGGTTTGGGTTATTTGAACCTTTTACTTACTCTCATCTTTTACTAGGGCACACAGAGGCAATATAGAGTATGCTATCTTACCCAGAAATCAAAGGTACATTTTAAATATTCACTCTTTCATTACCAAAATGTTCAATGAGATGGATAGCTTCCAAATTTTAAAAATTAACTTAGGTTCAACCATGATGGCTTTTAGAAGCTAATCCTGAAAAAAATCTAAAAAAAAAAAAATATATATAGTTTCTGTTAGATATGAGGCATTTTTTTTTATTTAAAACTCATACTTTTGCATAAAATCGTAGCAGGTACAGGGGATTGACATGCTGATGAGAAAGGAAGAATATGTCCAGATAATTTACATTTAATTTTATAGCTAAGGACTTAGAGGTATTGGAGATACTTATACTGCTTCCCAGAGCTGTTTTAGAATTTGTAGTAGCCACCAAACTATTGTTCAGGTCAATAGGCTTCTGGTGATCAATAGTATGCAAATATCTTATCAGTTTCAAATATTTAGCATCCTCTAAAAAAGACTCTGTGCTTAGATGAATAATGTTTTGAACATAACCATAATAATCTTGTTTAGGCCCTAAGCAAGGCTGCAAATAACAGTGAAGAGAAAGTGAAATTACAGAGAACATATTTTCTTTTGAGAGTTCAGGAAACTATTCAGCACCTCTTGGTAGGTGACTCCAACTCATCACTGTCCATAATCTTCTGGTGTTTCTTAAAAGAGTAGCAATCCCTGGCTCAAGCTGTGCTATTTTAAAAACAAATCAAAAGCACTAAAGTGACCCAATTGCTGCTCAGTGGCTGCTCTTAACTAAGAGCAGGACATCTGGGGCTCCCACTATAACACTCTGATTTAATTAATACCTTTCCTCAACAAGGCTCTTTTCCTTCTCTCCCAAAGCATCTTAAAACACAGTGGGGCCATCAGTCTACTTGCACAGTTACACTCATTGCTTTTCTGTCTCTCAGGAAGCTTCTGCTATTCCACATTTAACCCTGAACAGCTTTGCTTCCAAATTCAAAGTCTCTAGCATTGAGATGGATCAATTTTAAAAACACAGAATTATATCATATATTTCTAAACAATTAACTTGTGATGAAAATATTGGCTATGAAGAAACACTCCTTAAATGCTGGCATTACTTTTACAGAAAAGTTAATCCTCATTAAAAGAGTTTCCATCTTAAAAATATAGACATAAGATTGTATGATTCTATCAGTATCCTTTCATTGTTTCCAATTTTGTCCTTTGCATTTTATTTTGCCATGCTGAGGATTCATTCTAAAGGACAGTACTTTGCTATGGAAGCACTCTATCACTGGGCTATGTTTCTAGACCCTTTCACTGGTATTTTTTTTTTTTTAAGATGCATGCTATTATAGCTTCTCCACAGTCTGTTTCTATTATATTAAATTTCCTTAAACAACTGTCATTGTCTGGAGTGAATAGAAAGATCTTGACTTTTTGCCAAAAGCTGAAAAGCAGAATTAAGAAATGCATTATGTAAAATTCTCCTGGGTTTTTATTCTGTTGTTCTGTCCAGATTATAATTTGCCAGCTCCTTCAAAATATTCATGATGATCAGTTGAAATCTACTGACATTATGGAAGCACCTGGTAACTAATCAGAGCTCCCTTTTCATTAGGCAAAAAAATCAAAGAGAACCCAGAAAACTCAGTAAAAGTAGAGTTGAGAAAAATTGGCAGGTTACTAAGAAATCTGCAATTATGAAGGGCTTTGGTTCTACTATTGAACGTAACTATATTCAAAATTATACCCTCAAGGAACTGGTTTACTGAATCCAGAAAGGATTACATATTTATCTTCATATTGGAGATGATCATTAATTTGTGTGTGGATTAAATGGAATTGCTTGTCACAAGAAAGGAGAAAGCTTAAGGGATAGCTTTTGTTAATTCATATTGCTGAAAATCATACATAGATTCCAGATAGAATAAAAGGTGGAGTATATGAAAGAGTCTAGCAACCACACTATTGGGAAAAGAAAGTGGGAAACAAGCCTCATGTGAAGGAAATGAGAAGAAAGATGGAAATGAATTTTCTTTTTTATAGTTCCACAGTGTGGACAATTCTTTGTAGAGAGAATGATGCTCAAATAGTGAAGATAATAGATATAATCAAAGCAAGGTTAATAGAACTCTAAAAACATATGATAGAGAAGCAGTTTTGAAAAAACAAAGTCATCTGTAGGCTTGTACCTTTTTCTATACCTACTTTAATAAGGCTTATTAAATGCTTTAGCCTCCCTTCTAGCCCACCATCCACCAGAGGTAGTGGAAACAAAGGGTTAATAGGGCAAAGGAGGATATGGACCTGTTTAGAAATAGTTCTTTGGGATGATTCTAAACTTCGTTGTCAGGATAGTAGCAGTTCAGTTCACATGAATCAGCAGTGGTAGCTCAATCCATTTACAAACATCATTCATGAATTAGCAATGGCAGTTAGTCCCAGAAGAAACTCTGAGGTTCTGCCAATTGGCCCAAGTTTGTGGAAGGGGCAAGAAGCTGACTGAATATTGCCAGTAGGTCTTTGGTGCACTTCTTTCTACAACATCATACAAACAATGATCAGCAAAGAAGGCAAGGTGAACCAATGGCACAACATTGTCAGTGAAGACCAGCATCAGCAAACCCCAATGAAGACCAGCAAAGAGTGACAAAGTGAACCAATGCCATACAGCAACATCCATTGTCTTTTGGGGTTATATTTATATCCTTTTGAAATATCATGTGTTCTTTCTTTTTCTTTCTTTTTTTTCTTTTTTCTTTTTCCTTTCTTTCTTTTTTTTTTTTTTTTTTTACCATGTGTCTTACAGTTTTATTGCTAAGAAGAGACACCATGCTCAAGGCAAGTCTTATAAAGGACAACATTTAGTTGAGGCTGGATTACAGTTTCAGAGATTCAGTCCATTATCATCATGTCTAGAAGGATGGCAATGTCCAGGCAGGCATGGTACTGGATAAGGAGCTGAGAGTTCTACATCTTGGTTGAAAGGCAGCAGCAGGATGTCTTCCACAGGCAGCCATGAGGAGGCTCTCTTCTGCTCTGGATGGAGCCTGAGCATAGGACCTCAAAGCCTACCCTACAGTGACACACTTCCTCCAACAAGGCCACATCTATTCCAACAAGGCCACGCCACCTAATAGTGCCACTTCACATGGTCCAAGCATATTCAAACCACCACATTCCACTCCCTGACATCCACAGGCTTGTTAATACACATGAGTCTGTGAAGGCCATACCTTGCCATAACATAATGCAAAACACATTTAGTCTAACGTCAAAAGTCCCCATAGTATATAGCAGTCTCAACAATGTTCAAAAGTCTAAAGTTCAAATGTCTCTTCTGAGATTCATGTGATCTCTTAACTGTAATTCCCTATGAAATCAAAATAAAAAAGCAGATCACATACTTCTACCATTAAAGGATATATTTTATCATTCAAAGACATCATAGTGAGGAAATACTAGACCAAAGCAAGACCAAAAATTCAGCTGGGCAAACTCCAAACAGCTGGGCATCTCCATGTCAGATGTCAAAGTGTTCCTCAGATCTATAACTCCTTTCAGCTTTATTGACTGCAACAAACTTCTTTCTCTTGGCCAGGTTCTACTCCCTGTTAGCATCTTTCCTCAGCAGCAATGTATGGTGCTGGCATTTCTAACATCTTGGAGTATCCAAGGCAACTTCAACTTCATAGCTTCTTGTTCCAAGGTCTGGGACACACATGATCTTCCAGGCTACTCCAAAGGGCTTGAATCATTTCTCCAGCTCTGTCCTCTGTAGGCTCAGGTTGACTCCATCCTACTGCTGCTGCTATTTTATGGTGGTCTTCCCATGGTACTGGCATCTCCAACACTCTGGGGTCTTCCACTGCAACTAGGTTTTACCAATAGCCTCTCAAAGGCTCTCTTCATGATGCCAAGTCTCAACTACTTTGCATGACCCCTTCAGTCCTGGGCTGTCGACTGCAGCTGAGATTGCACCTTCACCAATGGCCTTTTTTGGTGTCTCAGAGTGCCAAACCTCAGCTATTCTCCAATGACCCCTTTATGAACTTCAAAACAGGTACCACCTGGCTGATTCTTACACATTACCACGTTTGGGACAGTATGATGTCTATCTCTGGAACACAGCTTCTTTGTGTTTCCAGAAAACACATTTTAGAAGACTTCACCTCAGTGATGCTGGTCTCTTCAAAATCACCACTAATTTCTTAGCTTCAGCTAGCTAGCATCAGTAGTTCCAATAACTCCTTCTACTTTTTACTGTAAAGCCAGAGCCACATAGCTGAAGCTGTCAGGTCTGCTCCTTACAGGGGATACTGGAACATGCCCTTCCTTGTTCTATTACATCATCACCAGCCTGCTGTTTTCCAACTCTTTCACTGTCTAAGCTTGGCTGTTCTGGAATTTGCTTTGTAGACTGACTTTGAACTCAGAGATCACGTGCCTTTGTCTCCTAAATGCTGAAATTAAAGGAATGTACCATCATACCTAGAACTAAGCCTTTCTTCATTTGGAAATTGCTCTGTACCACATTTGCCTTGAACTCAGAGATCTGCTTGCTTCTGTCTCTTGGGATTAAAGGAGTGTACCATGATGCCTGGGCTTAAGCTTCTCATGTCTACTATACCTCAAGATCCATATAAAAATCATGTGTCTTCCAGCCTCAAGATCTGGATCACACATGTGCTCTCCATTTCTGGATTGTAGTTCACTCCAGATTAAAAGTCTAAACGAAAATAAGAACCAGGTCATAAAACCACCTAACACGATAGAACTCTCCCTTGTCCAACTGCAAATCCATAAGTTTAGCTGGGTGGGATTTTGCCCCAAGTCACCACTCCCTTAATTCCATTTAATATTCTTGAATACAGGATTTAGCTTCATTCCACTTCCTGGTGCCCCTTTACTCTTTGAACCATACATTTTGTATTTTTCCTTTCTAAGCCTGCTATGCTTGATCAGAACACTCTTCATGAGAGTAAACAAGAGGACAATGCATATGCTGGATTTTTGTTTGTTCTTTTGTTTGTTTGTTTGTTTGTTTGAGACTTCCTTTGTTAATGCAATTAATCTGAATCTCTTGACTTTAGCCTCAGGCAAACTCTTCAGACAAAGGCAAAAAATAGCCACATTCTTCACTAAAATATTACAAGAGCAGTCTCTAGGCCACATTCTACTCCTCTGAAACCTGTTAAGCCAGGCTCCCACAGTTCAAATGACCCTCAGCACTGCTGTCTTCCATGTTTTTATTATTATGGTTCATTGAGCCCCACTTAAAGCATTCTACTGCTTTCCATAGTCCCTAAATCTATATTCCTCCCAACAAAAACATGGTTAGTCCTATCATAGCATTACCCCAGTTCCTGGTACCAACTTCTGTCTTAGTTAAGTGTTTTATTGCTATGAAGAGACACCATGACCAAGACAATTCTTAAAAAGGTAGACATTTACCTGGGGCTGGCTTACAGGTTCAGAGCTTTAGTCCATTATTATCATGTCAGGAATGAATGACAGTGTCCAGGAAGACATGGTGCTGGAAAACGAGCTGAGAGTTCTTGATTGAAAGGCAATAGAAGGAGACTATCTTCTGCAGGTAATCAGGAGGCCTATATGTTCTTTCAAGCAAAACATCACATGTTTTTTTTTTTTTTCATTCAGCTTCCAGGAATGCACCATGTGTCTGTTCTCAGCAAAAACATCTTCTCATAAGAAAGTTTCTAGAAAAACATAACATGACACAACTGAATCTCCAAAGAAACCAGAAATTTCTACTTCAGTCATCACTGGAACATTTCCAGAAAGACCGTTCTGTGGAAATTTTCTAGAAAAAAAAGAATAGAATAACTAGAAGAATCAAATGTGTTTAGGGGTGCAGAGGAAAGAGTTGTTACCTGGAAGAGAAAGATAGTGGGGAGAGAGAATGTGGAACTAGTTGTGTAGGCACCTCAGTAGGCATGTTAGATTAATGAGTCCTCTGTTACAAAGATTTCAGAATTTCTTTGAGAAAATCAAACTTTAAGTTTAAGATGTTGATTTTCAAACTGTAGAAAAAGCAGAGTTGACTTGAGACTTTGACAGATTAAGGATGAAATATTGGCACAAAATTTAAATAAATGCACAAATTGCCTTCTCTGTGATTCAGTTTTTGTTTTGTTTTTTTTTTTTTTTTGTTTTTCTTACTTAAATGTGGAGAGTAATACCTGTCTGTGTCCCAAGTTTGTTATGAGAGGTAATGATGTACCATGTAAAGAGTATAATTAGTTCATAATTGGAATTTAATAAATGGCATATGTTTTTGGTTATTTCACTTTCCACATAAAAACAAGCTATGAGTCATGATGACAAAATGTTGTGTACTTAATTCATGTCAGAAGCAAGTGAATTGGTAACCATTAAAAAAGGAAATAAATGAAATAAAACAAATACAACACAGAAGCCCAAAGGGTTTTTGAAAAGAATGAATAATTCTTCCTTTGAATGACCACATATCACTCAGTAGGCTGAATAATTTGAAATGAATTGTATCATTACATTGATTTTTCCTAAAATGAAGTTAACAGTTGGGATATAGCTATCATTAGGGAATAAAAATTGTGATGGAAATGGATTCATATTCATATGCTTCATTTTGTTTTTATCTTGTAAACTATCATGAGAATGAATTAATAGTCCTACTTTCTCTTCATTAAACATTTGTCAGAAGCAAGCAATATCAGAATTTTAATGCCTATCTATTATTCAAATTCATGCTATTCTTTTCTTTTTAATATTCTTGGCTTACATTGTTTGACATACTATAGCATTTTGCAAAATACTTAGACCATACAATCATGAAAATGGAATGTGAAATTAGAAATAAAAATGGAAATCAATTGTAACTGATGATTATTCTATTGTTTCCATAGTTTCAAAAAACAGTCCCAACAGAATCCATTCCCAATAGACCACTACATTTTCATAATTTAGAGTTTCATTTCAGTTATGAGAAGTTTTTGTATAGTCCAGCGATAATCACAACCATGCAACTTAACATAAATGAATGTCCTATAGAGAAAAGCCTATGAACCATGTTCAGATTTTCCCAGACATTTACATTTGCTTAGTGCCACAGATTTTTTTAAAGGTAATCTAAATTTCTTCAGGATCAGGAAAATTTCCATGAAAACAAATTCTGAATTTTGCATTTGTCTATTTTTTTTCCTTTACAGTATTAGAGCAAGAATTTTTGAGGAGCACCATTTATTTATAATCCTGTATCCTTATGCCTGCAAAACATCCAAAGCAGGATTTGGGAAACACAATGAAAAATGAAATTAACAGCTAGGGTTATACTTATACTATCATTTGTGGATAGTCCATCAATACCTGCATGTTTCAGGTGTCTTTTCTAGTCAAGAAAGGTCTTGTATTCAGATGGATGATGCTTGAAGTTTCCTTGAAGTTCAAATTTTATATGCCAATTGTCAAGAAAGGACAGACACCCTGTTTGAAAAGGAAGGAAATCATGGTCTGCACAAGAGGCTTCATTTTGTCCCTAATTTTTTTTTGTTTGTTTTATGAAATTCCTTTTCTTGTTCAAACAAATACAGACAGTCTTCCTGTCACCTATTCATAGAATTTGTCAATGTTCACAGGATAATTTCATCTGTTCAAGAGATGTCAGCAATCACTATTGTGATTTGTAGTTTCTCAGTGATACCAAGGTATGAGGTACATAGACAGTCCTAAAACCTCACTCCTATGTTTGTTAGTCTGAATTTAGCTTAATGAAAAGTCTATCACCTACTGAAGTGTGAGGGGTAGGCTTTGATACACATTCAGTCTCTTTTGCCATTTGTATGGCTTTCACACCTTCAAAATAAGAAAAGAAACCATTTTTAAGAAAACATTCCTTTGACAGCAATTAGTAAACACAGTACTTCCTTTCTCAGAGCTATAAACATTCCTGTAGAGATAAAATTTACTTTCCATGCTATAACATTTGAATAATTTTTGTACTTAAATATTTAGCTGTATTGTGAGTTGCTTTGTGGGTATCTACTGAACTGCTTTTATAAAGTGGGGAAGTGGATAAGTTTAGGATGCAAAAAATCAGACCAAACTCTTATTTCTAAAGTGGAAGCTAGCCTTACTTATACAATGCTTTAATTATGAGCTCAATAATAACAGCAAATATTAGTGATACAAGCAAAATGGATATGCAGAGAGGGTTAACACCATCTTTGGACCTGGTTAGAATGGTCATTCCTTGTATTACTTAATTGTAGAAATTTTCTTGTTCCTGCCATATGTATTCTGACCTAACTTCTCACTAAAAATGATTAGGACATTATGTTTCTCAAGGAATTGGTTTTGTAGTATAGGAGCTGGTTCATTCTATGCATACAATGTTGATCTTGAAGTGTCACTTCATTGATGTGGTTTATAACTGGATGAAAAGCCAACTCAGCAAGAAGCCAAAACTTCTATATAATAAAATGATGAGATATTTTTTAACCTAATGAGATGCTACATGACAAAAATTTTAAGATGATAATAGTATTGGGTAAATTATGATCTGCTAGCTCAACCCCCAGAAGGAAAGAATCACTCTATATAATGTTGCCAGAAGAGTTACCAGAAGATTTATCACTTTTTCAGGAAGAGTTTAATATTTATCTATGAGTCTGAATTAAGAGTGGAGAATAAGAAATAAAGCAGGAGATTGCTTCAGTGACTGAAAATTCTCATACTTCCAAAAGCCTAAAGAATAGAAATATCATGCCTTTCTGAAAAGACCCTGATCGAGTACAGTTTTTGTGGGACTGCATAAGGGTATCCTGGTTCTTGGCTGGGCAGGGCCTAGAACCCCGAGACTCCAAGGGAGAAACGGCAGGAGTTCGGCCACGCCCCCAGAACTCAGGGTCCTGAAAAGCAGTCTAATCTCCATGGACCTACATTGTTCAGTCATGAAGGCCATTACAGCCCCTCCAAAGTGCACAGGTAGAGGGTGTAACTACAGGCCTCAGGCCCTAGAGATTTACATACTAATGAAGGTCAGAGGGTGGAGCCAATTAACCATTCCTTCCCAGAACCTCCCCCATTCCTTCCCAGAACCTCCCCCTTTCTCCCTCCCTACTTAACCCAGGTCTGCCCTGAGTTTGGGGGAGGGTACATCCAGATCCATCTACCATCTGCCATGACAATAAACCCTTTTGGAACCAAGGACTTCCTCGTATCATTGGGGCCTGCCAGGCCCGCTGCCACCGAAGCCTCCAGCCACTGGAACCAGGGACCTTTCTCCGATATGTGACACAGGCTGCCTGGAGGTCAGGGGCCTGCTACTGCTACGGGCCGCCAGTAGGCCGGGGCCTGCCACTGCGCTGCCGCGTGGGCTCCGGGACTCCACCGCGGGCCCCCCAGTTGCTTCCCACAAGTTTTAATTGACAGCATTAACAGGGTAATTAAAAAATGAGTGTTAAGAACTTAAAAAGCCCTTCAATGAGCACTTTCTTCAGACATTAGGCACAATGACTCATAGAGTTTGGGGGTAGTTGTACTAACAGATTGTTGGTGGCACCTTCCTTTAGATTTATGTCTGATCAAAAGGGAGGAAATTGATAGTTCTTTTAATCATATCATCTGATCCACAAAGAATTTGTGTGTAGCTTGGATGCTGTCATGGTATATCTCTAAGTCAACAGAAAAGCAGCATCTCTCCTGAGGAAGTCCCTGGAGTCACCTTATGTGCTAAGCTTGTTAAGAAGGAGAATTATCATTAGTGTCAATAGACCCAGGAAACTTGGGAAACAGATGTGGGTAATCCACCACATTTTGGCTTCCAACAACTGTCTTAGTTATGCCCAGCTGTGCTAATCCATCACAGCACAACCTGCTATTTACTTTCCTTGTACTGTTAGGGGTTTAAGAGTAAGATGAAAGAGAATCAAGAGTTATGAGGTAATTTAGAACTTTCTAGAATTTCAACTTCTTTCTTTTATTTCCTCTTATCTGACACTATTGACAGGATAACATAATACCTAACATAATAATTGCAGCTAGAGCAATCATCAGGCTGCCAAAACCAATATTAGGAAAATAAAATAGTTTGCTGAGCCTCTTGTTTATACTATTCTCCAATACTATACAAAATCATTTGATAGAAACTAGACAAGAATAAAATTTGTTAGGTAGCTATCCATCTTTAATGTTTTGGCTCTGTCAAATAAGGATGATCTGCTGGCATTCTTTTTTTTTTTTTTATTGTAAATTTTTTATACATTTCAGATGTTCTCTCCTTACCCCATTTCCCCCCTCCCTCCCAGGAACTCACTATCCCTTCCCCCCTCCTCCTATCTCCACGTTGGTGTACCCCCTTCCACCCTCCCCTGTACCTCACCTCCCCACCCTCGAGTATCCCCCCCCCACGACGTCCAGTCTTCATGGGACCAAGGATCTCTTCTCCCACTTATATATAGCTCCCTTGCATATATAGCTGGAGCCATGGGTCCCTCCCTAAGCGCTCCCAGGCTTGTGGTTTAGACCCTGGGGGCTCTGGTTGGTTGGGATTGTTGCTTTCCTCATGGTGTCTTGAATCCTCTCAACTCCTTCAGCCTTCACTCTATCTTCTCCATTGGGAACCCCATGATCAGTTTAATGGTTAGCTGTGGGCTTCTGCCTCTGAGTATGTCGGACTCTTGCAGACTTCTAAGGAGACAGCTATATCAGGTTCCTGTCAGCATGTACATTCCTGACATCCACATCAACCTCTAACTTTGGTGACTGCACATAGGATGGATATCCAGGTGGAATGGTCTGTCTCTTCTTCAGTTTCTGTCCTGCACTGTGTCTCCATATTTGCACCCTTGAGTATTTTGTTACTCCTTCTAAGAAGGACTGAAGCCCCCCCTACTTGGTCATCATTCTTCATGAGCTTTTTGTGGTCTGTGAGTTGTATCTTGGGTATTTCAGGCTTCTGGGCTAAAATCCAATAATCAGTGAATGAATACCATGTATGTTCTTTTGTGATTGGGTTACTTCACTCAGGATGATATTTTCTAGTTCCATCCATTTATATATGAATTTATCAAATTCATTGTTTTTAATAGCTGAGTAATATTCCATTGTATAAATGTACCACATTTTTTGTATCCATTCCTCTGTTGAAGGGCATCTGGGTTCTTTCCAGTTTCTGGCTATGCTGCTATGAACATAGTGGAGCATATGTCCTTGTTATGTGTTAGAGCATCTTCTGGATATATACCCAGGAGTGGTATAGCTGGGTCCTCAGGTAGTGATATGTCCAATTTTCTGAGGAACCGGCTGGCATTCTTATAAACAGCTAACTATAAGGAACATCCTGAAAACAGCCCTCTAGAGAAACTAACATTTATGATAATCCTCCTAAACTGGAAAGGCAGAGAGAAGGAAAGACAAGGGGAGAGGAACAAATTCCAGAAATCCAAAATCATCATCCAAACACTGCCATGGTGTCATTTTGTGGTTTTGTAGTTAAGCTAGGGGTTGGGTGTGTCAGTGTGTCTTCTGAAGACCAGATTTGTAGGTAGAGAGACAGAAAAATATATAAATAGATATAGCTATATACATTATACAGCATTTCAGATGGTAAGCAGTTTCTTTTCCCTGTGTGTCCCCTCCATATACATTGCTCACTGTTAGTAGCCCATGAGTCCTTGTTAAATTGTAAAAGGAGTCTGAAGCTGTACACTAATGAGATGAGGTTCTCAGTTCTATCCCGTGCCAATAGACGAGTTCATACTTTGAAGTCTACATGAAGTTTTGATGTGGTTTCTTTGATGTTCATATCACTAAGTAATGTGAAAAAGAGGCAGTTTTACTCACTCCTCTGGATCTTGCCTTATTCTTCATGGCAAGAAGTATTGGGAAGGACTAAGGTGAAGGTTTAAGATGGAATCTGATATCAACATTAAAGTTGAACCAGTAGTTTTTCTTACGTTTATATAGATATATAAAATACAGCATTTAAAAATTTCAATTTTATGTTATAAGCCATTAAATCAACACTTAAAAATTACTCTATTTCTTTTAGAGTACTTGAAACCAGATTGATAATTTCATAGACATGAGGCTATTTAAGGTATCTTAAATGAGAATAAAAGAACCAGCAATACATATAAGCTCCACAGACTGTCTATGGTCTTTCATAGGTAAGCAATAAGACCGTTGAGGTATAGTATATTTATTCTGTCTTTATGGTTTGTTTCTATGGAAGGTGTTCAGTATATTTAGGTTAAGTCTTATAAAGTCACCGTTGAAGCCAACAGAAGACTTAATGTTGAGATGTTATTTGGTTCAATCTCAGAGTTAAGCTCCTCTACCATACTTCATTTTAATGTACTGGAAACTTCCAGAATTTTGGGCATGCCCATTAGGATTATAATACCACTTCAATCAACTGTATGACTTTGGTATGCTATCACAGTATACTGAAAACCAAGTTGCTTATCTGAAATTTGGAGCAATTTTAAAAATAAACTTCATAAAAGGATTGTGGTAAAATCAGACAGTTTATAAAAGTTATTTACATAATGTTTTCAGTAAATAACGGCTGCTATCTCAGATAGGCTGTTCTTAGATCTAGCACTGAAAAAGTCTTGCAGAGGCTACATACAAAGAAAGGGGGAAAAGACTGCTGTCTGCTTCGTATTTGGACAATTAGTTGGGAACTGTAGAGTGATCACTACTGGATTTCTTTTAAAATTATAAAACAAGAGTTCTAAAATTAGGCAATGATGACAGTTTCCCAAGTTCACAAGAGTATTAAAAAATCACCTAATAATACACTCAGAATGAGTGAATTAAATGATACTTGAATTATATCTCAGTAAAGCTATTTTTAAAAATTGTGAAGAAGGATGTCCTAGTTAGGATTACTATTGCTTTGGTGAAACACCATGGGTAAGAGCAAGTCGGGAAAGAAAGGTCTTATTTGTCTTACACTTCCATATTACTTCATCATCAAAGGAAGTCAGGACAGGAACTCAAACAGGGCAGGAACCTGGAAGCAGAAGCTGCTGCAGAGGCTGTGGAAGGGTGCTGCTTATGGGTTTGTTTTTCTGCCTTGCTCTGCCTGCTTTCTTACAGAACCAAGGACTACCAGTCCAGAGATGGCACCACCCATAATAGGCTGGGCCCTCCCTCATCAATCGCTGATTAAGAAAATATCTTACAGCTGGATCTTACTTGGGACATTTTCTCAATTGAGATCCATTCCAATGACTCTAGCTTTTGTAAAGTTTATCTAAAATTACCTAGCACAAGGGACACATGTGAGGAAGTCAGAGCGAAACATCAGTTAGTTAAGAAAACAAGCTTGGATCTAGAGAGATGCCTCTGTGGTTAAGAATGCTGGCTTATGTATGCTTCAGAGAATATGGGTGCAATTCCCAGTACCCACCTGGTAGTCCACAGTGATCTGTAACTCCAGTTTCAGAGGATCTAGTCCCTTTTTCTGACCTTTAAGGATGGCAAACATGCACTTGGTTCACAGACACAGGCAACAACGTCATGCATATAACAACAATTGAAGTTAAAAAAAAATAACAAAAAAGATTTAACTTGGCCTCACAAGGCTCATTTATAGGCTTGGAAAAGACAAACAAATAAACAACTCTCTGAACACTTCTTGAATTAATCCAGCTTAGCATGAGACATCCTCATAAAGCATTATTTCTAATTGGCTATTTCTGGTAGTAGCCACAGAGGGTGAGGCTGTTTCTTGCTATTCAGCATCTGGCACGCATCTAGTTTTGATATAACAAATGTCATGAACTAGAGATTTATTTTAAGATCACTTCAACACTGAGAAATAAAAGCTATGACTAGTACAATGTTTGGCTGCCTCCTGTATCAGACCTCCCGGTGTTTGTTGCATAGTCACACAAATAAGAAAGCTGTATTCTCCAACACTTTCTCATGCCAATCTCACAATCTCAATGTGAGTCTGGTTTTGAACAGCAGCACAGCTTGGACAGTATTCAGTTACCACACAGAGTCAGAGCCATGTAAAAAGCAGACCAGGGAGGCCTAAAAAGAGGGCATAATAGTAACTAGCCCAGATGATCACATTACATTTTCCTCTTCTAACTGTCAGACATTTACAGGGACACAATTTGGAGATACGTTTGGGTCTCATTTGATCCCTATGTAGAAACTGAGCATTTGCTAATAAAAGTCCAAATTCTTAGGCAGGGGTTTTATACACAGATGTAAATCTAGGCAGAATGATATTCCAGTTCTGAACACTGTGTTATGATGCATTTGTAAATAGCTCAATCTCAGTTATGAATTAGTATTTTTTCTAATGCAAAGTGTTATTCAGCGAATTGGGTTTCTCTCCACCATCTATGCAATTTAGAGATGTAGTTATGAAAAATTGTAATTTAGTGGTTTCGTCTTCATTTACATATCACCTTTTTAAGATGCAACATCTTGCTACTTAAATGTGTATTTGTTTAATCAACAGTACCTGTGAGTCACACTCAAGATGAAATAGTAACAGTATAGTGCTACAACACAGCCAGGCTACTCCATTGGAATGATTCTTCTTACATGAGCTGGGCATTGAAAGCAGGAAAGATCAGCTCCTGTGGCTGTGGAAGAGGCAATGTCTCTTTGAAGTACTTTTCCAGTCCATTTGTTCCCAGGCTTTCAGTGCCCTAATGTATTCTTCAGGGTACTTGAATCTCAACACTGCTAAACTCTATGGTAACCAGTTCTGCTGGGCAGCCCAAAAAAGCTCTGAATTTTTTTCTTCTTTGATCCCTTTCACCTAACACACCTATCCCATGTGCCCCAGTGTTTAGTTTGCTTTGCTCTATGTGATGGAGAGTTGGAGCTGAAGAGGTGAGACTCTCAAAGAGTTCCACATTTTGTCCTTTTGAGAAAGCATCTTTATCCTATCGGGGGCTTTAATGCCTTGAATAACAGTTCCTGTAAGTTTTGGAAAGCTTTCAGTTCATGAGACCTTTTATAGCATTTGAATATTGCTACATAGATTATCATCATCTTCATGGTTTGTATTTAAGAGTAATATTATATCTGTACCAATATTGATTCACTAATATAGTGAAGCAGATTCCATATGGTGATACAGTACAGTCAGCTAAGATATATGATATGCCACTAGGGCCTAGATAAAAAGAAATGTGTTTTAACGTAAAAATTAATTGTTTAAGTTAGCATATAAAGTAAGGAGTTTTATGATGGTGATTTTATACATGAATATAATTATACTTTGTGCTTCCTGCCATCCTTTTCTTTTTCTTCAGGCAACATCTCATGAAACCCTGGTCAATTTTAAACTTGCTTTGTAGCTGAGGAATGGCAGATATGTGACATTCTTTCATTGTTATCTTTTATTTCCCTGTTATCTCTATTGTTTTCATGTCATTTGAATTGTTACCTTCTCTCCAACTCCCTTTCTGCTGCCTTAGCATCCTTCCTCTGCTCAGTTCTGCATACGAGAGAAAATATGTATGATGTGTCTTTTTGATATGGCTAATTTCACTTAACACAATGATTTCCAGTTCCACTCATGATCCTGAAATCTAATGATGCCATTTGTTATGGCTGAATAAAATTCCATTGAGCATACATAGCACATGTTCTTTATCCATTCTTCTGTTGATGGGTACTTGGGCTGCTTCCATTTCCTTACTAATGTGAATAGTACTGAAATAAACACAGAACTAGAAATATCTCTCTGGTATGCTGATTTAGAGTCTTTCAGTTGTTTACCCAGGAGTGGTATAGCTTAGTTATATGAGTTTTATTTGTAAACTTTGAGGAGCATCCATACTGATTTCCATGGTTTAGATTCCTACCAGCAGTAGATAAGGTTATGCTTTCCCCACAGGCTCAAGAGTATTTGCTATTTGTTTTCTTGATGATACCCATTCAGACTGGGGAGAGATAGACTCTCAAAGCAGTTTTAATTTGCATTTCCCTGATGGCTAAGGATGTTGAATAGTTTTTCAAATATTTATTGGCTAGTTTTCTTTTTTCTTTTAAGAATTGTCTAATCAGTTAATTAGACCACATAGCTATTGAATGAGTTTTTGTGTTTAACGTTTGCAGTTGTTACATGAGTATTATGTCTGATTCATAGTTATCAAATACTTTTCAATTCTATAGATTGTCTCTTTACTCTTCTGATTGTTTTCTTTGCTGTTTCAAACAGCTTATTAAGAATTTTCTTGTCTATATCTACTGGAGAAACATATGTATAATTTGCCTATTAATTTAAAAAATAGTTTATTGTTAACTTTTTGTACATTTTGTATCACATATTGAACATATGCTCTGCCCTTTATTTTCTTACCCCCTATCTCCCATTGGCCTTGTTTGAACTACTAGATGGTTTCACTTCTACTTTTGTAACATATACATTCATTATTTCATATAGCTACATAAATATAGGAGCAGCAAATTAAAGAAAATTTTTCTTTCATATTTTCTTAATATTTTTCTGACTGGCTTAATTCACTTAATGTATGTTACTTTTATATTACTGTGATAGAACACTGTGACCAAGGCAATTTTTAAAGTAATGCAATTAATTGGTCTTATAGTTTCATGGCATTAGAGTCTATAATGGTGAGAAAAGCTCACATCTCAAACCATAAGCAAGAAGCAGAGAATACACCTTGTAGAAGGTATTTGAAACCTGAAAGACTGACCCAAGTGAAACACTTACTCTATCAAAGCTACACCTCCTAATCCTTTCCAAATACTTCCACTAACTTGGGACCACGTATTAAAGTATATTAGCTTATATGAGGCCATTCTCATTTATCCTACCACATTCCACTTCCTGGCCAACATAGCTTTATGCCACATTATAATGTAAAGTGCATTTCATTCAACTTCCAAAGTCTCCATAGTCTTTCACAGTCTAAACACTTCATATAAGTTTCAGTTCTATACACATTCTCTTTACTCTTCTGATTGTTTTCTTTGTTGTTTCAAATATCTTATTAGGTCTTTCTCTGAGGGCACCCCTTTATTCCAATGCAGATTAGACTTCTCCTTAATCTCTTTATTTCTTTCAATACAAGCCTTGGTGCCAACATCAAATTTACTGATGTTCTTTCCCTCTTCAAACTGCACATTTTGTATTTCTATTTTCCCTACTTTCTCCTTTTTATTGTAGACCTGTGTCAACTTGATAACTAACAGCCACAGGACAGAGTCAATATCAGGCTGTCTTGAAATATCATCCAGAATAGAAATTAGTGCATTACCTTTTAATTTGGTCTCAGGAAACTTCTTAGGAATAGAGAAGAAAGCAGATACATTATTTGACAAAATATAAAATGAATAGTCTCTAACCCAGTTTCTAATATTACTTTTCTATTGCTGTGATAAAAAGACATGACTAAGGCAGATTATAAAACAAAGTTTTAATTGGGCTTGGAGTCCATGATAGTAGAGTGAAGGCATGGCCAGCAGGAACAGCTGAGAACTCATATTTTAATCAGGAGGTACAGTGTACACTGGGTATGGTGTCTGTATTTTGAAGTTTTAAAGACCACTTGTAGTGACACACTTCCTCCAACATGGCCATATATCCTAACCCTCCCCAAATAGTTCCAACAACTGACAACAAAATATTCAAAAATATGAGCCTATGAAGCAATTATTATTGAGGAAATCACATTGTATATGATTTTCTCCAGTTACATTTGTTTTCTATTTTTAAACATATATCATGATTGTCAATAAATTTAATACATAAAATATATTATGATAATATTCACCCTCATTTCTCTATTACTCTCTTTATCCCCTTCCAAATCTTCTGATCATATTCTTTCGAACTAGTCCTCCTCCTTTTTTACTCTTCCCTGAATTTAATTGAAATTGCTTGTATGAACATGGCCAGGGGTTATTTACTACAGCATGGGCATATTACCAGTAGCTATACAACTCTCATTGGCAACCATTAACTACTAATAGCTCCTCTGGGAGGGGTGAGATTTCTTAACAATGATACACACCCCAGCAATCCTCCTTTCTCACATTTCTTATCTTTTTGTTACTCCCTTTTCTCGGAGGTTCACTGGGCCCTTGAGGTAGTAATCTACATATCTCATTTAAGAATGAGCATTCACCACTCATTTATTCTTAACACTTTTGCCAGCTATGAGTGACTGGACAATCTACTGCTCACTGATGAAAGAAACTTCTCTAATCAAGGGTGAGAGTAGCTAAGAGAATATGGGAATACAGAGACAAAAACTCTGAATGTTCTTATAATTTGTAGTCTAATAGAAAGAAAGATACATAAATGAATATGGCATGGAATCAAATTCACATGGAGATGTTTCTTACCTAATTTCAATTTTTCTTAAATATCTCCTCAGGAAAATATTAATGATCCCTAATTTGAAAATATTATATGAAGAAAAGCTTCCATATAACTTTAGTTTGATAAGATATACCTACTGGTATACAGTCTCATCGTTCTTATCTGATTTTCTTTCTCAACGTACTTATTATGCTTCTCTCTCTTCCTGAAGCTTGCATTTTCACCACAAGTGCCTCTCTTGTCTTTAGAGAGTCATAATGCTGGATCCTGTCACTATCATTTCATGTTATGTTCTAGAAATAGTTAGTGTCATTGTATAGACTGTTCAATAGTTTCTTCTTTGAAGACATCATGGAGGCTTGTCTTCACTTCCCAGCAATTGGCTTATAAGCATGTATCATCATTTCAGTTTAAAACAACAGCAACAACAACTTGGTTCCAGGGATGGAACTCAGATCCTTATGATTTCAAAAGAAGTCATTTGCTGAGTTAGCAAGCCCTTTAGTTCAATATTAAAATAAATTTAGTAAAGAAGTAAGAAGTCATTTTCCCCTCAATAAGAAGCTAACAATATTTTCTTCTGGGTTAAACAATAAAATTTCATAAATGTAAATTGTACTGCCTTTCTGCTCCTATGACTAATTGACAGAATATTCTGCTGCATTGTAAGTTAGGCTGAAATTGCTCATTAAGGTCATATTTTATTAGATGTTTTGGCTTGGATAGCAGATATAACATCAGTCAGATTCTAGAAGTCTAGGTCAACCTATATGAGTAGACATAAGACTCAATAGATACTAATGGGTTCAGGAACAGAACATCCACAAAAGATTAAGCAGAAACAATAAAAAAATGAGCCATTGGTTGTGGAATTTGTCACACAAAGTTGGATTTAAAGTGGCAAGAGTAACGTGAGTTACAAAGAAGCATGTGAAACTCTATTTTAATCTAAGATGTCAAATGGTTCAGCAAGGAAATAATTGCAAATTAAAATTTTACATCATTGCAACTAGAAAAAATAATAGTCAGAGGTTATAGGTTCAGTTCCTGGGTCTCCTGAGCCCCATTGTTTAGATCTGGCCTTCCTCCTAGATTTGGAGGAGACTTGCAGGACCCCAAGAGTATCCTGCCTCCTTGTAGAAATTTTCTGGGGCCTCAAACTAACCAACGTGGAAACCTGTCTGACCACCCATACTAGTCTGATTCACCCACCACCCCAGCTGGTCTACCTGGGACAGCCTGGGAGAGTGGCACAGAGTGGATCCTCTGAGCTATACAGTCTAGATTTGTCCTTGCTCCTCAGTTTGGATGAGATTTACAGGACCTCAAGAGCATACTGCCTCCCTGTGGAAACCTTCAGGGGACCCAAAACAAATAATCTTGGAACTTTGGGTGACCAACCATCCTAGTCTGATCTGCCCATCTACCTACCTGAGTTTGACTTGGATACAGCTTGTAGTATAGTGTTGTATCCCATTTCAGCCCTGGTGTGGGCCTTGTAGACAAACCTGAGCATGGAATGAGTTTTAAGACCTGTCTCAGTCATTTCTGTACTAGGGTGACTCAACAAGACCCATTTGGCCCTGCCTCTGCCCTGCTGTTGCTAATGTATAGATTTGCCATTGGCCTTGTATGTCACCCTATACCCGCCATCACCCTTCCCTGCCCCTACATCATCTCACCCCACGAAAACTCCTCCTCCCTATGCTCTGAGTTTATATAAGTGAGAGGCTGATACATTAAAGTTGAGTTCCTCCTTCAACAAGACTCCTAGCCTGATGTGTTTCTTTTGGGCCATTGATACTCACCATCCCACTCAGCCCCAGAGAGACCTGGCGGGACTGGGACCTCTTTCCTCTCACCTGGACCTGCCAGCAAGGAGCTGACAGAATAGGGTCTACCCATGACACAGCATGTATAGTGTGGTCTACCTGAGGCACAGCCAATAGAGTAGGATACCCTGACCTTCATTGTCTGGCCCACAGTTCCCCCAACCCCCGACTTTCTGGAGAAGTCCTGCTGCCATAAGGATCATCCAGCCATTACCAGGGAAAATGAAATGCCTAAAGGATAGCTTAAGAACACAACAAGACTCAGGGCAATATGGCGCCACCAGAGCACAGCTATCATGCTATGAAAAAAACTCAATATCTAATGAAATAAGCAAAAGAAGAGGATCTTAAATGCTACCTTATAAAGATGATAGAGGGCTTTAAAGAAGAAATGAATAAATCCCTTAAGGAATTCAGGGAAAATACATTCAAGCAGGTAGAGGCATTAAAAGAAGAAGCAAATAAATATAAAGAAATTCAGGAAAATACAATCAAACAGGTGAAGGATAGGAATAAAATTGCCCAATATCTGAAAAGGGAAACTGAGGCAATCCTGGATATAGAAAACTGAGTAAAGAGAACAGGAACTACAGACAAAAGCATTACCAACAGAATACAGTAGATGGAAGAGAGAATCTCAGGTAAAGAAGATAAAATAGAAAAAAATCAATATATCAGTCAAAGAAAATGCAAAATCAAAGTGTTCATGAGAGAAAATATCCAGGAAAATTTGGGATACTATGAAAGGCCAAAACTAAGAATAATATGAATGAAAGGAGGAGGAGGAGGAGGAGGAGGAGGAGGAAGAGGAGGAGAGGAGGATTCCCAGCTCAAAGGCCAAGAAAATATATTAAAAAAAATCAAAGAAGAAAATTTCACTAATTTAAGAAAAAGATGCAAATGAAGGTATAAGAAACTTATAGAACAACAAACAGAGACAAAACCCAGCAGAAGTGGGGAACCCAGGAGCTCTAACCCAAGCAGTATCTCAGGTAAGGAGACAGCAACACCCACCCCAAACAGGGAGTAACTGGACCCACTGAGACCCAGGGATTTACTCCTGGCCCGGAGCACCAGCTCCTTCGGTCTGGGTCGGAGCTCCCAGCAGATCCCAGGCGGCAGCTCTACACCCAATCTCACAGAACCCATGGGAAGCAGGGCTCCCAGGAGCTTTAATCCAAGCAGTTCCTTAAGCAAGGAGGCAGCAACACTTGCCCCAAACAGGGAGTAACCAGGACTCACAGGGATCGAGGATCTCACTCCTGGCCCAGAGCACTGGTTCCTTCCGGTCTGGACGCAAGCACTGAGCAGATCCTGGGACCTAGCTCTAACCTCAGCAGCAACACCCAACCTAAACAGTTCTGACACAACCAAGAGAATAGGAAAGACAGGCTCCAGTTAGAGACAGCACAGGTAGCACCGAGGAGAACCAGATGGCAAAAGGCAAGTGCAAGAATACAAGGGCCAGCAACCCAGAGCACATGACATCATCAGAACCTAGTTCTCCCACATCAAGTCCTGAACTCCCCATATCACCAGGAGAGCAGGAGTCAGATCTGAAATCACTTCTGGCGATGATGATGGAGGATTTTAAGAAGGACATGAATAACACTCTCAAAGAATTCAAGGAGAACACAGGTAAACAAGTAGAAGCCCTTAAAGAATCACAAGAGAACACAACCAAACAGATGAAGGATTTGAACAAAACCATCCAGGATCTAAAAATGGAATTAGAAACAATAAAGAAATCACAAAGGAGACTGCTCTGGAGATAGAAATCCTAAAAAAGAAATCAGGAGTCACAGACGCAAGCATCACCAACAGAATACAAGAGATAGAAGAGAGAATCTCAGGTGCAGAAGATACCATAGAAAGTATTGACACAACTGTCAAGGAAAATGCAAAATGCAAAAAACTCTTAACCCAACACATCCAGGAAATCCAGGACACAATAAGAAGACCAAACCTAAGGATAATAGGTATAGAAGAGAGTGAAGATTCACAACTTAAAGGGCCAGTAAATATCTTCAACAAAATCATAGAAGAAAACTTCCCTAACCTAAGGAACGAGATGCCCATAATCATACAAGAAGCCTACAGAACACAGACTAGACCAGAAAAGAAATACCTCCCATCACATAATAATCAAAACACAAAATGCACAAAACAAAGGAAGAATTTTAAAAGCAGTTAGGGAAAAAGGTCAAGTAACATATAAAGGCAGACCTATCAGAATTACACCAGACTTCTCACCAGAGACTATAAAAGCCAGAAGATCCTGGACAGATGTCATACGGACCCTAAGAGAACACAAATGCCAGCCTAGGCTACTAAACCCAGCAAAACTCTCAATTACCATAGATGGAGAAACCAAGATATTCCACGACAAAGCCAAATTTACACAATATCTTTCTACAAACCCAGCATTACAAAGGATAATAGCAGGAAAGCCCCAATACAAGGAAAGCAATCATACCCTAGAAAGAGCAGGAAAGTAATCCTCCTTCAACAAACCCAAAAGAAGATAGCCACACAAACAATGCCTCCACTTTTAGCAAAAATAACAGGAAGCAACAGTCTCCTCTCCTTAATATCTCTTAATGTCAATGGACTCAATTCCCCAATAAAAAGACATAGGGTAACAGACTGGATACACAAACAGGATCTAACACTTTACTGCATACAGGAAACCCACCTCAGTGACAAGGACAGACAACCTTAGAGTAAAGGCTGGAAAACATTTTTCAAGCAAATGGTCCAAGAAACAAGCGATGTCATTTTAATATCGAATAAAATGACTTTCAACTTAAAGATATCAAAAGGATAAGAGGACATTTCATATTTGTCAAGGAAAGTCAACCAACATGAACTTCAATTCGAACATCTATGCACAAAAGAAAGAAGACATCCATTTTCAAAGAAAATCATACTCAAAGACACATTGCACCTCACACTAATAGTGGCAGATTCACCACACCCCAACCTCTCAAGCACAGACAGACATGTGAAATGGAAACAACAAGGTCGAGTGATAAACAACAAAGTTCATGAACCAATGGACTTAACAGAATATCATACAGAACATTTACCCAAAAAAACAGAATTATACCTTTTTCTCAGCACCTCATGTACTTCTAAAATAACCAAAAATTGGTCCTTACAGACCTCAAAGATACACAAATTAAATAATCATATTCCTACAGATCAGCATGTCAAACGGTTCAAAATGACAAAGACAATGGAAAGCCCTACATCACAGGAAACTGAACTAACTATATGTGAAATGGACAAGGAAGAAACTAAAGAAAAAATTTAAAGATTTTAGAATTTAAGAAAATGAAGACACAATTACAAACTTATAGATCAAAAAACAGTGCTAAGAGGAAAACCAATATAGTAAGTGCTACAAAAAATAAGCTAAGAGAACACAAGAACGTGACAAACACCTGAAACTCTAGACAAAAAGAAGCAAATACCAAGAGAAGAGGCAGAAATAATTAAATCAGGAATGAAACAACCAAATAAAACAAAGAGAACAAAAAAAATCAAAAACAGACTGGTTTTAAAAATCAACAAGATAGTTAAACCCTTACCAGATAATAGAAGGCAGACAGTACAAATGCAATAGAAAGAACTGAAATGGAATAAAACAGAAACCAAGGAATTCAACAAAATCATAGAATTCTAACAAAACCTATCTCAACAAACTTGAAACAATTGGAAAATGGACAATTTTCTAGAAATACCATTACCAATGTTAAATCAGGAGCAATAAACCATCTAACATCCCATAACGTGAAAGAAATAGAAGCAGTCATTAAAAGTCTCCCCCAAAAAAAGTCCAGGTCCGACGGTTTTAGTGCAGAATTCTATCAAACCTTCAAGGAAGATCTAATACCAATTCTCTTCAAATATTCCACAAAAAACATTGAACATCCAAATCAATCAAACACAATTACCTCATACTAAACCAGTAGCTTAACCCAGAATGCAGGTAGGTTCAATCATTATGGAAATCCATCAACGTAAACCACTAATATAAATTCCTCAAACGGAAAAAACACATATCAATATCTTATGCTGAAGAAGTATTTACAAAATTCAACACCCCTTTTGAAAAGTTGGAAAGCATCAGCGATTCAATCCATACCTAAAGATAGTTAAAAATACACAGCAAGCCAGTAGCAAGCATCAATATTAAATGAAGAAACTTGAAGCAATCCATTAAAATCAGGGAGTAGACAAGGTTCCCATACCCTATCATATTAAAATATAAGTTCTAAGAAGTCTAGCCAAGGCAAATTATGGCACAGAATGGAATCAAAGGATACCAATTAAATAGGGAAGAAGTCAAAGTTTCACATTTCGCTATGATATTAAATAGTATACTTAAGTGACCCCAACATTATCAAGATCAAGAGTAGCAACTTCTAAACTGATAAAACTTAGAAAGTGGCTGGGTAATATATTACTCAGAAAATCTAACTGATACCTCTACAAAAGGATAACTGGTTAAAATAATTATGGAAATAGACGCATTCCATATCACAAAAATAAAAATTATAAAACCTTGTGTAATCTAACCAAGCAATTTAAAAACCTGTTGACAAACTAGAAGCCTAAGAAAGATATTGAAAGGAGATTCAGAAGAAGGAAAGACTCCATTAGGATTGGAAGGATAATTAGTAAAAATGGCTATTGCAAATAAATTACAGATGCTAATCAATCCCAATCAAATTCCATTCAATTCTTTCAGATAGAAAGTAGCATCTAAAATTTTTGAAAAAAAAACCCAGGATAGCAAAAATATACTCAACAAATAAAAGAAGTTCTGGGGAATCTCATCCTGATTCAAGCTGTAACTACAAGCGAATATGCTGATAAAAACGGCATGTATTGTACAAGAAGGCAGGAAGATCATGAGATAGATAGAAGACAGAAAGCGAACCCAATAACTAATGTCACTTGACTCTCAACAAAGGAACCCAACCATCCAGTTGAAAAAGACAGCATTCAAACAAGTGGAAAGCAATTTGCAAGCAACTTGTAGAAGAATGCAAATGATCCATCTTTACCATCTGTACAAAGCTCAATTCCAACGTGTATCAAGAAACCTCCACATCAAACAGACCTCACATAAACCACTACGAAATAAAGAAAAAGGGAAAAGCCTTGATCACATGGGCACAGGGGAAAAGTTCCTGAACAGAACACCAATGGCTTATGCTTTAAGATCAAGAATTGACAAATGGGACCTCATAAAACTGCAAAGCTTCTGTAAAGCAAAGGACACTGTCAATAGGAAAAGCAGGAACCAACAGATTGGGAAAAGATCTTCACCAACCCTACATCTGATAGAGGGCTAATATCCAAGGTATACAAAGAACTGAAGAAACTAGATTCCAGACAATCAAATAATCCTATTAAAAAATGGGGTACAGAGCTGAACAAATAACTCTCAACTGAGGAAATTCGAATGGTTAAGAAACATCTAAAGAAGTGTTCAGCATCCCTAGTCATCAGGGAAATGCAAATGAAAACAACACTGAGATTCCACCTCACACCAGTCAGAATGGTTAAGATCCAAAACACAGGTGACAGCAGATGTTGGAGAGGATGTGGAGAAAGAGGAACACTCTTCCATTGTTGGTGGGATTGTAAGCTGGTACAACCACTATGGAAAGCAGTCTGGCGGTACCTCAGAAAATTGAACATAGTGATACTTGAGGACCCAGTTATACCACTCTTGGGCATATACCCAGAAGATATTTCAACATACAACAGGGCCGCATGCTCCACTATGTTCATAGCAGCCTTATTTATAATAGCCAGAAGCTGGAAAGAACCCAGATGTCCTTCAACAGAAGAATGGATACAGGAAATGTGGCACATTTACACAATGGAGTACTACTCAGCTATTAAAAACAATGAGTTCATGAAATTCTTGGGCAAATGGATGGAACTAGAAAATATCATCCTGAGTGAGATGACCCAATCACAAAAGAACACACATGGTATGCACTCACTGATAAGCGGATATTAGCCCAAAAGCACACAATACCTAAGATGCAATGCACAGACCTCATGAAACTCAAGAAGAAGGGGGAAGACCAAAGTATGGGTGCTTTTGTCCTTTTTAGAATGAGTATCAAAAGATTCAACCAGAGCTCACAGGGTCTAAACCTCCAGCCTGAGAACAGGTAATTGAGGGTGGCCTTGTCAGATATCACTGGAATTGGAGGACCATGGTCCCCAAAAGTTTGGATTCCCTAGTGTTGGAGAATCTGAGAGCAGGGAGATAGGTTTGGGAGGAAGTTTGGAGGACACTTATGAGGATAAGATTAGGAGGTGGTGGTATGGGATAAGGGATTTAGGGGAAGAATGGGAAAGGAGATAACATTGAAAGGTAAATACACAAAATATCCAATAAAAAAATATAATGGGTCTGACAAAAAAAAGATAGCTTACTTATTTCAAATTATTTTCAAAAGTTTCTAGGAGATGCTAATTGGCTAAGATCTTATTTTAAGCTCTCCACAAAAGAATTTTAGTCTCCGTTTAATATTCTTGAGAGAGATGTAAATCCTAATCTCCCTCAACAACCAATTAACAAAAGAGGATCAATTTTGCAAAAAGTAGAAGAAGCTATTATTAATCGATACATTATAAAGACTGATTAGTTGTTGGCTGTTCTATAACAGTCCTTTGATAAAAGATATTATTAATGTAGATTTATATTTCTTTAAATATTGTCTTTATGACTCTCTGAGTGTGGAAGAAGCGGCTGCTGGCACTTCTGCCGAGATGTTACAAGAACTCTGAAAAATGTGTTTTTAAAAATAAAAGAGGGGGAACTGTTTCCCCCCAGAAAGAGTCTCCTGAAACACTCTCCATCATGCCTTGTTTACTTTTAACTCTCTAAAACTGAAAGCTCATGGCAGTTCTGCTGCTGACTGCCTCTGGCATCACTGAGACCACTAAAGACTATGCCATAGCTATGTGGAAGGTCCCTCTTACCCTTAAATGGAATGGCCTGGACCCAGTTCTCATATGGGGCTGAGGACTGATATGCCTATTTGATACCACAGAAGGCACAGCTAAATGGCTGCCAAAAGTTTAATGGAATAAATAGATAACCCCACAAGGCCAGGCCCAACTATAAATAAGATGAATAACAATTGACCTCCAGGGAAGAGAAATCTACCTGAGAATTCCCTTCTTTTTCCTTTCCAGGTAAAAATGAAACACCCGTGATGTCTGCTGGTAGAAGCTGTAATCCTGATGCTGGCCTCCAGACTTATACTACTCAGACCTTTGATGGGCCATTGAAAAGGACACCAAAGAGCTAGAGATTGACATCACTAATCTGAAGAAATCCCTCATTTTGCTGTCTGAAATGATCTCCAAAAATTGCAAAGGACTTTATCGGACTTGATTTACTCTTCTACAATAGAAAAGACTGTGTACAGCTCTTGACTGTGTACAGCCCTTAAAGAAGAATGTTGCCCTTACATAGACAAGACAGGGATAGTTAAAGAGAACATGAAAAAGGTCAGAGAAGGCCCAGAGAAAAGACAGAGAGAGAGAAAGAGAAAGAGAAAGATGAGAGCTTGTACATGGACTGTTTTTCAACCACTCCATGGTTGTCAACCCCACTTCCTCCCATCTTGGGACTATTAATTGGGTTATTTTTGCTGATTCTTTTGGTCCTGGGCCTTAAATAGGCTGACTAACTTTGTGATACAATGGATAGATAATTTGGTAGCAAAACCTATTCAGATACATTATCATAAGTTAGCTATGGAGGACCACTAGACTCAAGATGAGGTTGTTACTTTATCCAGGGTGTTCCTCAAACCCATCTCCACCCAACCTAAAAGGGGGGACTTCTGCCCCTAGACCAAGCAGAGAGAGGCTACCCAGAACCCTCTCTGACTGGTGATCTGAATTCTTGCTTAGGCTGCGAGGCTAAGCACTGCAAAGGAATATAAATAAAAGTTAAAAATATCTATCTGGTTTCCCTGAGGGACAAGCCTGACTGCATAGGGGTTGATGTTTAAAGTATCCCCTGTCCAGGAAAAAGACATCTGGATGGGTATGGCCCTCATGCCTCACTGGACAACGACGGGAGGACCAGAGCCATTACAAAGAGGTCAGGCCTCTATCCCCGCCTTTGCAAGAATAGAATCGCCAAGGCCCTTCTATACTTAGAGAAGGGAGGAAATGTCAAGAGCAGCTCTGCATATACACTAAAGGCCTAAAATCAGCCATAGGCCTAAAGTCAGCAATAGGCCTGACATACATGCATGCTAACACAAAGTCTTGGGTCTCTGTGGAAAAACACTGAAAACAGAAGGCTATAAGCTATTTTAAACAGGCAGCTTCTGTGGAAATTTACCAGACCTAGTAGTCATAGGTCTTATAAATAGGCAGCCTCGGTGGACAGTACCAACTTAGATAAGGACAAGTAAATCATAGGCAGAGCCATAGTGATCTGTCCCTTGAACCTACACCCAGCTGAAGCTGATACCCTGTTTGGAAAGGTATCTGTACTCCCCCTGAACACCTATGCTCCGGTGCCATTCCCTTTCCCACATCCTGCCTTTTTGTGTTTATAACCTCTGTGTAAATAAGCAAATTACGATGTGATTTAAATAATTAACTAAAAAAAAAAAAGAACACCAAACAGATTGGAACCTAAAAGTAACTCCTCTGTTTGATAATAATCAAAACAATAAATATATAGAACAAGAATGACAAAATAATTTTAAAAGTAGCAAGGAAAAAAGGCCAAGTAACATATAGAATCAGACCTATCAGAATTACATCAGATTTCTCATCTGAGACTGTAAAAGTTAGAAGAGCACTCAGGAATATTTTCAATTACCATAAGAAATCAAGATATTACATGACAATAACCAAACTCAATCAATACATTTCCACTAACCCAGCCTTACAGAGGATACTAGAAGGAAAACTCCAACTCAATGAGGTTAATTATACTCAAGAAAACACAAGAAATAATTTCACACCATTAAAACCAATAGAAGAGTTATTCTTTTTTTTATTGGATATTTTATTTATTTACAATACAGATGTCATCCCCTTTCCCCATTTCCCATCCCTAGAACCCCCTATTCTATACTCCTTCTTTCTTTTTGCTTTTATACCATTTTTATTACATGCATGTTTTAAGGTCAGTTCTCAGGTTGAGAGTCTAGCAAAACAATAGATGCAAATAGTTGAGGAACAAGCAATACAATATTCACAAATAGTCAAAGAAAAACAAGGCATTAAATCCAATTATGTGAACACTGTTTCTAAAGGCTTATCAGGATGACCAAAGTATCTGAGCCTTCTTCCCTGTCCTAGCCCAAGGTCATTTTCTTGTCTGAAGCCTACTTCCTTGTTCTAGCCTTAAATTTAGATTCCTGTCTGAAATTACTTCTTTGTTCTAGCCTAATATTTTGATTCCTGCCTGAGATTACTTCTTCTTGTAGCCTAAGATTTAGATTCCTACCTGAAATTACTTCTTTGTTATAGCCTAATGTTAGATTCCTGCCTGAAGCCTACTTCCTTGTCCTTGGTCAATGTCATATTCCTGCCAAACAGCCCATTTCCATCCTTGGCCCATGTCAGATTCTTGACAAGCAGTCCTAAAGGCTCTTCACCTCTCCCCATTTTTTATTTCATTAACAAGACTGAGCCTGTCTTAGGTTCTTCTGACAAGAATGCCTTCCTTATCCATCATGGAATATGCATTATCAAAAGCAATGCACTTTTGTCTTACGTTGGTAAGGCTCTGTGAAGACTCTTACCTGTCCTTGGCTTGCCAACCTGTCAAATTAATAACTCTGTCTGGGGTGTCCATTATCAGTTTCAAGTCATGTATTTTGGCTGCCAGCCTATTGATGTAGTTAGAGACAAGCTTTAACATGATGGGAAGGAATAAAAGTGTTCCCAGGATAAGAAGGGCTAGCCTGATCAAGCTATATATGCCATTCCTGAGGTTTGACCAAAATGGAAATACTGATCTCAGGCCATGGATAATTTTATAGGCATTATCTGCACCATCAAAGCTCAACAGAGCAGCATTCTTTAAATTCATAATCTCACTATGCAAAGTTAACACACTTAGAGAGGTGTTAGGATTATGCCAAATATCCTGCAGGTGTCTTTAAACTTTTTCTAATTATAATGACAATCATTGTACATTTCAAAAGTAACACATCTCCAATGACATTTGTCCTGACATTTGGAATGGCTCCTAACTCTTGAACCCTGAACCTTCTTCAGATAATTTGAATAGGTTATAGAGCATCATCAGTTGTTCCAGATACCTATATAAATCCTTTTGTATACTCAATATATTAGTAACATTTATTGCTCATTCATATCCCTCAATATCAATGGACTCAAATCTCTAGTATAAAAATACAGGCTAACAGAATGGATGGGAAAACAGAATCTATCATTCTGCTGTATACCAGAAACATATCTCAGCAAAACAAATACAGTCATTATCTCAGTATAAAGGAGTAGAAAAAGGTTTTCTAAGCAAATGGACTGAAGAAACAAGCTGGAGTAGCCATTTGAATATTTAGTAAAATAGACTTTCAACTGAAAGTAATCAGAAGAGACAGGGAGGGTCATTTCATACTCATCAAAGGAAAAATTCACCAAGAAGACATCTCCTCCATTCTGAACATCTAGATCCCAAATGCAAGGGTACCCACAATTTGTAAAAGAAACATTTTTAAAGCACATCAAACCCCACACATTAATAGTGGGAGACTTCAACACCTCACTCTCACCAATGGACAGGACATTGAGACAGAAACTAAATAGAGAAATAATGAAACTAACAGAGGTTATGATTCAAATGGACCTAACAGATATCTATAGAACATTTCACCCAAACACAAAAGAACATACCTTCTTCTCAACACTTCATGTAATCTTCTCCAAAACTGACCATATAATTGGTCACAGAGCAAATCTCAATAGATACAAGAAGAATGAGATAATCCTGTGTATTTTATTGAGTCACCTTGGATTAAAACTGGATTTCAACAAAACAGAATCAATAATAAGCCTACAAACTCATGCAAACTGAAAAACTGTCTATTCAATGATCACTGCATCTTAGAAGAAATAAAGGAAGAAATTAAAGACTTTCTAGAATTCAATGAAAATGAAGGTACAACATACCCAAACTTATAGGAAAACAGGAAAGTAGTGCTAAGAGGAAGGTGCATCGTGCTAAATGCCCTCATAAAGAAGCTAGAATAATCTCATATCATACTCATGAGTTTAAAGTACATCTGAAGGCTGCAGAAAAATTAGAATCAAACACACCTAGGAGGAGTATATGTCAGGAAATAATGAAACTCAGGGCTGAAATCAATAAATTAGGAATAAAGAGAACAATACAAAGAATCAACATAACCAAGAGCTTGTTCTTTGACAAAATCAACAAGATAGACAAACCCTAAGCCAAACTATCTAAAAGGCAGACAGACAGTACCCAAATTAAAAATTCAGAAATGAAAAGGAAAACAAAATGACACCGAGGAAATTCAAAGAATTATTAAGTCTTACATTAAAAGCCTGTACTCCATAAAACTGGAAATTTTAAATGAAATAGATGATTTTCTAGACAGGTACCATTTATTAAAGCTAAAAAATTTCTCAATAAAATACTCACAGATTGAATCCAAGAACACATTAAAGACATCATCCAACATGATCAAGTAGGCTTCATCCCAGGGATGTAGGAGTGGTTCAATATGCAAAAATTCAGCATATAAACAAACTGAAAGAAAAAACAACCCAAATGATCATTTTGCTAGATGCTGAAAAAGCAATTGACAAAATACAACTCCCTTTCATTATAGAAGTCATGGAGAGAGCAGGGATACATGGGGCATATCTAAGCACAATAAAGGCAGTATACAGCAAGCCAACAACAAACATCAATTTAAATGGAGAGAAACTTAAAGCATTTCCACTAAAATCAGGGACAAGACAAGGCTGCCAACTTGCCCCTTATCTCTTCATTATAGCACTTGAAGTTCAACTAGAACAATAAGACAACCAAAGGGGTCAAGAGGATACAAATTGGAAAGGAAGAAGTGAAATATTGCTATTTGCAGATGAGATGATAGTGTACATAAGTGACCCAAAACATTCTACCAGAGAACTCCTAAAGCTGACTAACACACTCAGCAAAGTGGCTAGATACAAAATTAACTCAAAGAAATTAGTAGCCCTCCTCTACACAAGTGATAAACTGGCTGAGAAGAACATTAGGGAAACAGTACCCTTCACAATAGTTGTGATGGTTTGCTGGGGCACACAGGTGAAAGGATGTCTTGCTTTAGCAAGCTCTTGAATGACCTTTTTCCTGAAGCAGACACAGGTGAAACGATGTTTTGATATAGCAAACACATGAAAGGACTCTTGATGAAGGAGTATAACTATGACACCACAGACAGTGGGAGACAAGCCCTGAGCTTTGGTTTGGTTTGCTCCACCTATCTATTCTTCACTAACAACAGGCATGTATTGGTTTGCCTTTCTTAGCATTGTTGAGCTCAATTTGTGATAATGCTGCCATTGAGAGAAAATTGCCCAGGAACTGCTCACTAGGTTCCTGTGGCAGCTTGCCACTTCTGAGGCCTTGCCCCAGGCCAGTTGGCAAGCTTGGCAGTTTCTTCAGGATTGAACTGCAGCTGCCTGCTGTCTGCTTGCTGAAAGGACTGGACTGTAGCTGCTGGTTCATGCATGGTGTCTGCCTGTCTAGAGGACATTTCTGCACCTGCTGTATCATATTTGGTGTTTTGCTACAGGACTACACTACTGCCAAAGAAAATCAGGCTCACCCCCAAAGAACTATTGCTGAACAGGTCCACTTCCCCCATATCCTAACAACTTTTTTTTTCTGCTACTATATCTGCTGGGTAATAGGCTAGAGGAGAGGTTGAACCATTATGAAAAGTAGGTTGCAAAAATTTTATGTTCACACAACTTCCTGAACAGAACACCAGTGGCTCAGGTGCTAAGGTCAATGAGTAATAAATGAGACCTCATGAAGTGGAAAAGCTTCTGTAAGTCCAAGGACACTATCATCAGGACAAAACAACAGCCTACAGATTGGGAAAAAGTTCTTCACTGACCCTATATCCAAACAGAGGGTATATTCAAAATATATAAAGAACTCAAGAATTTAAACAACAACAATCCAAATAACCCAATTAAAATATGAGGTACAGAGCTAAACAGAATTCTCAACATAGGAATCTCAACTGTTCAAGAAGCACCTAAAAATGTTCAGTGTCTTTAGTTATCAGGGAAGTGGAAATAAGATCAACTCTGAGATTCTACCTTATACCCATCAGAATGGCTAAACTCAAAAAAGTCAAAGGACAGCACATGATGGGAAGATTGTGGAGCAAAGGGAACACTCTTCCACTGCTGATGGGAGTGGAAACTTGCACAACCACTCTGGAAATCAATTTGGCAGTTTCTCAGAAGATTGGGAATAATTTTACCTGAAGACCCAGCTATATAGCTTCAGGGCATATACCAAAAGATGCTCCACTGTCTCACAAGGACACTTACTCAACTATGTTCATATAATACTCACAATAGCCAAAATCTGGAAACAACTTGTGGGATAAGTGTAACTGTGCCACAAGACAGAAGAACTGGTCAGATTGAAACAGATTCAAAATTCTGGTAAATCTCATAATTGCAAACATTAAGCTTTGGAATCACCTCCTGGCCAGATTACTTGCTGTGGAACATGTGACCACCATATCCCACTAAGAGGACCATGACAACTGATCCATAGTGTGAAAACCTAAACCTAGAGTGCTAATGAGGTATCTAGATAGCCCCCCCCCCCCCCCCAGTGTTAGCCAATGAGCTTCCCTTCCTGGGAATTCCTTTCTGCAAAATCCCTGGTTCATCCTGAGTAAGATGTATGCAATTTCATCTGCCATGAGTAAGACAGTTTGGACAAGCAAGGACCAGCTTCTTCATGAAGGAATGGGGGGGGGGGTTTCAAGGGAGCTTTGTTTAAAAGAGACACATCTAGATCTTCCATAGAAGATCTTTCTTCCAGGTCCTCTGTATTATTGGCACCCACTCAGAGCCAAGCTGATCTCCACCCCTTCCCTGGGCTCAGCAAGGGCATCTGGGTACACAGGAGAATCACAGCAGTACTTCTAGATCTCACTGTTTAGCTCCTGGAGAAATATGGACAGGGACCCCATCTTAGACTGCATTTTGTCTTCCTTGAGTAGCATGTCAGAGGCCTGGTACCCTGGCAGTGAGGCAGAAGTACAGACCAACAACCCTAAGATGTCTCTCAACTAAAGAATAGATACAGAAAATGTGGTATAATCTATACAATGGAATACTCTCAGGCATTAAAAACAAGGGCATCATGAATTTTACAGGCAAATGGATGGAACTAGAAAATATCCTGAGTAAGGTAAGCTAGACCCAAAAGGAGATGCACTGTACACATTCACTGATTAGTGGATATTAGACATAAAATACAGGATAACCATGCTATATTCAACAGACACAAAGAAGTCAAATTACAAGGAGGGCACAAGGGAAGATGCTTAAATCTTTTTCAGAAGGGGAAACAAAATAGATATTGGAGATCGATGGAAGAAGGGAACTGTGTAGAAGAGGAGATGGGGAGGTGACTGGGGTTGTTGTACATAGAGAGAGCAGGAGAGAGAGAAGGCGATTGGCTGGAGGTGGTGGGGGCAATCTCTAGGACACACCAGAGACTTGGGATGGGGAGAGGCCCCAGAGTGTCTAAGGTTGCAACTCTAGCTGAGATTCCTAGCAGTTGGGAATATGGATCCTGGAGTGGCCACTTCCTGTAGCCAGGCAGGACTCCCAGTGGAAGGAAAAGAACAAGAACTCATCCCCAAAACCTTTGACCCAAAATGTGTCCTGCTTACAATATGTGCAGGGACAAAGATAGAGCAGAGATGGAGGGAATGGCCAACCAATGACTGCCCAACTTGAGACCCATCCCAGGGACAAGGACCAATCATTGACACTGTTAATGATACTCTGTTATGCTTGTAGACAAAAACCTAGCATAAGTGTCCTATGAGAGGATCCATCCAGCAGCTGACTGAAACATATGCACATATACACAGCCAAACTTTGAATGGAGCTCAGGGAGTGTTATGGAAAAGCTGGGAGGATTGAAGGACCTGAAGAGGCCAGGGACTACACTGGAAGACCATAAGAGTCAACTAACCCGGACCTTTGGGGGCTCCCAGAGACTGAATCACCGTTCAAAGAGAGAGCACAGGCTGGACCTATGCCCCCTGCACATTATGTAGCCAGATGAGCAACTTGGTCTTCATGCAGTTTCTGGAACAGCTGGAGCAGGGCTTGTCTCTGAGCCTGTTGCCTGCCTCCCTGTGGATCCTGTGCCTCTAAATGAGGGTGGGGTAGGGGGTAAGGGGGTCAGGGGTGCAGTGGGGGGGGTTGGAGTCAGTGGGTGATGGGTAAGGTGGGGGTTGACACCTTCTATTGGTAATGGGGGGTGGATTTACAGGAGGTGGTACTGGGAGAAGAGGAAGGGCTTATATTGAGTTGTAAAGTGAAAAAAAATAAGTAAATTTAATAATAAAAAAATGTTCAGTTCACAGCACCCAGATCAGGTGGATCATGACCATGTATAACTCCAGCTCCATGAATAATATGTCCTCTTGTGATCTCCCCAGCTACCTGCGTTCACATGTGAACACACACACACACACACACACACACACAAACACACACACGCACAAAGAAAAGTAAAACTATATGCTTTCAAAATTTTTCCATAATTATCAATTTAGAGATTAAGTTGCCATTTTTATTCTAGTTATCATAAAAACTGGCATTAGATTAATCTTTATCCAGAATGCAATTATGAGATAAATATTCATGCAGTTTTTATCCTATTGTCAGCATAAACGGCTCATAGCTAGAAATGAAGCATAAGAAAGCTTCAAGAATCAAATAATGGTACTCAAGGATGACGATTCAGCTGAAAATGCAGAGGAGACACTCTACCAAAGAGGATATTACAGAAGGAGAACCCTCAAATTTCTACGAAACTATCTCAAGTATCTATCTGTTTATGCATCTCTCTCTCTCTCTCTCTCTCTCTCTCTCTCTCTCTCTGTTCATCTTTCTATGATCCATGAACCAAAGATTTGTGGGAGCCCTTAAGAAAAATACTGAACATGGCATATTGATATTTCAATAGAATTTCTTTTTAGTAAAGAGAATTTGGAGTTTTACAGAGGCTTTTTAACTTTGTTAGACTTACCTCTAAGATCTTGTTCATGGTCATGTTTATTAATGGTTGATTCTTAGAGGTAAAAGTTATGTTTCAATATTTATGGGATTAACTTTAATTAATGGAAAGGGAGGACTATAAAAGAAGACATTCTAAGGCAATATAAAGCCAATCCTACCCATGTTAAAATTGATCAGTTAGTAATTTACAACAAAGACTCTTCAGAAAAATATAACAAAATCTACAGTTTCTGTCCAAAACCTTGAACCTAAAAATTTATACTAACTGCAGAGAAATAAGAAAATAAGAACCAAAAGCAAGACAAAAAGCAGTAAGTATAAAGTAACTTATAGGTGATCCAAATTATAGAATTAAAAAATGACCTTAAAATATAGTTAATATCTTAGAGGAAACAATTGTCAATATGAATAAACAACTGAGAAATTCCAATAGAGAAACAGAATGTGTCAGACAGTTGACCACTTTCAATGTTCAAAGTAAACTATAAGAAATGAAAATTTAACTCTACATACTTAACAAACTTTTATAACAATAGTCAATGAATTCAATGATATTAATGAAAATGAGGATTAAAATTTTCTAAGACATTATAAAACATCCAACATGCATGAATTCAGAATCACATAAGTAAGGACAGAGGCAGGACAATGCATAAAGTGTCTTAAATATGTTAAACATTTGCACTGGCTGGTTATATGTGTCAACTTGACACAGGCTGGAGTTATCACAGAGATAGCTTCAATACCAGCTGTGAGGCATTTTCTCAATTAGTTCTCAATGGGGGAGGGCCCATTGTGGGTGCTGCATCCCTGGGCTGGTAGTCTTGGGTTCTATAAGAAAGCAAGCTGAGCAAGGCAGGGGAAGCAAGCCAGCAAGTAACATCTCTCCATGGCCTCTGCATCAGCTCCTGCTTCCTGACCTGCTTGAGTTCCAGTCCTGACTTCCTTTGGTGATGAACAGCAATGTGGAAGTGTAAGATGAATAAATCCTTTCCCCTCCAACTTGCGTCTTGGTCATGATGTTTGTTCTGGAATAGAAACCCTGACTAAGAGAACATTAATAGGAAAAAATGCTATAGAAGTTTCCAGAAACAAAACAAGGCAAAGTAGAATAAAAGAAAAACAAAACAAAAAGCCAAACAATAATACACTTGTAACAAACTACAGTCAAGATTTGGAAAATCAAAAGCCAAAAAAATATTATTGAGAGTAGCAAAAAAATAAGACATATTACTTACAGGGAAATAATGATGCTATGGGCAATTTCTCATGAAAGGACAATAGAAAATGAAAGTAAGTAGAATCACTTTTTAAATTGCTAGGTGAAAATTATCAACCAAGAGTTCAATATACAGAAAAACATACTTCAGAAATCAGAGTGAAAGAATACATTTTTACATAATGGAAGCTGAGATAATTTATGGCCATAACACTTAGTCTATAAGAAACACTAAAGAAAGTTCTTTAAATTGATGAAAATTGCAAAAGATGGAAAACTATATATATAGAAAGAGGTAAAAGCAACAGAAATAATAATAAGTCTGTAGGAAAATTAAAAAAAAATTCTTTGTATTATGTAAAGTTAACTGAGGGTTTAAATAAAAACTACATGGAATTGTTTCATTTATAACATTTATAGACAAAATAAGTGATAGTAATAACATGATGATGGTGAAAATATGGCATTTTTACCATTTATGGTAGTATACTTTTTGTTTTAATTTGTGTATTTTATTATACTGCAGAAAGATGAAAATGAATAGATTAAACTAAGAGCAACTATAGAGGTAAAACAAAGAGCTATAACTAAGAATCCAAAACACAGTTGCAAATGGGCTGTGGAATTACTGGATTAATCCAAAAGAAAAATTCTAATTGGAGTGTATTGCATATTCCACTTATCTTCATGTATTTATGTATATGGTTATACTTAACTCTGCAGTATGGATAATTCTGTATTTGTTGTTCCGGTTGTTTGTTTCTGTTACTTAGGTTTTTTTTTTTGTTTTTTTTTTTACCTCCAATTATATGCATCCAATATTTGTTATAAAATAACGAAGCAAGACATAATTGCATTTTTTAGGCTGGAGAGAAATTCAGGGGATAAAAGCACTAGCTGCCAAGCGTGACAACCTTAGTTAGATCCCTGAAAACCACATGCTGGAATGAGCAAACCTACTCCTACAAGCTGTCCTGTGCTTCTACACAATGAATCCCCTACATATGTACACCCCCGCCCCCAGACATACACATACTTTCACACACATATAAATAAAAATTTTAATAACTGAAAGCTAATTTAGAAAGTATTACATTTTATATTCAAAGATTATGCTTCACATGCTAACGTGTTGGTATATCAAAATTTAAGGATGTAAAAATGTATAGACAACACAAATGACAAGCATAAGATAAAATGATGTCATAATTAAACCAAAACAAAATTTTAAAAGGATTGTTGAAAAGAATATATATATATTCTTGACAAAATATAAACATATTCAAACAACATAAATAATTGTATATGCACTTACCTAAAAATCTGCAGAACACCAAAAACAGAGTCTCACAACTAAAAAGGAAATGTAGGCAAGTCTACAATCATGTGCTAATACCATAGATGCTCTATTAGAGATAGTTAACTTAGAGAACAAGGAAAATAAAAGCATGGGCGATAGCCATTTGGCTGAATCTGGAGACACAACCAAAAGTTTCTACAGCCACTTATGTATGGGACTCCCATATCCTTCACAGGCTCTAAATACAGTATAAAATGTTTCTTTAATTACATGTGAGTGTGTTGTCATGGTAGGAGAGTCAATTGCATATCTCCAACTCCCTGTGCTATAGGTCATGTTAAAAGAAAAACTGATAAAAATCTCTTAAAATAAATTAATTAAAATGGAAATGAAACATACTAAAGATAGGATATAACAAAAGCAATACTAAGAGCTAAGTTTATAGCAATAAAAACCCACACCAAATATTAGAGAGATTTTAAGGAAATAATTTACCAATACAATTAAAGTTGCATGATGCAACAGGAATATACCAAAGGTTGGAAAAGGGTGAGTAGAATAGGGATGGTCAGTAGATAGTTAGCATATATAGGACTGCATTTCGATACCAGGAGTAACACCTAATATTTTATAATACAGTAGGTGAACAATTATTGAAAAGAATGGCATGTTTTAAAATTATTAATAGAGAGGATTCAATATGTTCCCAACACAAAGAATGGTACATATCTGAGATACAATGAATTAAATGCACTTAATGACAATTTTCCAAATTAATGACAATACATTGATTTACATACCAAGGTATCCAACATTTGCTATTGCTAATATGTTAAGTGTCTCCTACTTGATTACAGACTCAATATAATCCACGCAAAAAATTCCATTGTAATAGAATTAATATAAGAGCTTTTTTGGTAGTGCTTTGAGTTGAACTCAGGGTTATTGTAGAAGAGTCAAGCTCTAAGCAACATTTTGAGTTCAAA
>JAJTUV010003279.1:0-61585 GCA_021653895.1 Mastomys natalensis | reverse complement strand
TGTTGCTTGAGCTGCTTTGGAGCGGGGGTTGAATTGAGATAAAAATAAAAGTTCTTTAAACAAAAAGGGGCACACAGTGAGAACTGCAACTGTAGAATAGATGCTGCATGTTCACCAAATCACACAAAGGAGGCAGGCAATTCCCCTGTGCTATCTGCAATTTTGCACATCATTGTATGAAGAAAGAAATGACTGACTCTGTGTCAGCATAATTAACACTGCCTCATATGCAAAAGATCCATCAGAAGTAACCATGAACTCAATATTACACTGTCTTAGAATTTAATCCTCCAAAATAAATTACTTTTTTATGTTTATATCATCTGTTAAATTTATTTTATTTATGGTATGGTTCTTTGAATCTATATCTTATGTATTTTAAGTTGCATTAAGGTCATTTCCTTATTCTGAGCTTTGTCCATGCCCACACAGTATACATTCAAAGTTATATTAGCAATGTATTCTTTAATTTTAAATTGATATTTTATTTATTTACATTTCAGATTGTTATCCCCTTTCCCAATTCCCCACCCCCACTAATTCCCGATCCCATCCCTCTCTAGGAGGAGCTAAGGTGGGAGGAGTAAGGAGAGGAAGAGGATGAGTAAGGAGGAGAGGAGGAGAAGGAAGAGGAGGAACTAGGAGAGAGGAATTGGAGAGAGGGGAACATGGAGGCAGATGTTCATGTGTCTATAGCAGTCAAAGGTAGTTGGTATATCTAGGTTGGGTATTGGGTTACACTTCTGATTGTATGGGCATCTAATTACTGATCATTACCAAATATATAAGCTTTTGGATAATTTAAGCATTAGAGTCTCATTTTCCTATGGGGCCAAGTGGATGGCAGGATGGTCTGGGCAATGCCCAGCCTTGCGGAGACAGCATGGAAGATTGACAGAGCTATCTCCCATGCTGATGTCTCGTGGGTGGCAGGGCTGGCCATTTCTACCTGTGGCGCACATGTGGCCTCCGGCTGAGAAACACGGCAACTGACCTAGGGAGAGCCACCACAGCTTAGATAGTCGGTTTGACCAGTGGCCAATTTTAACTAATTACTGCAACATCCCTCCTCCTCCTTTTTTGCTTTTATGCTATTTAAATTACATGCAAATATTAAGGTCAGTTCTAGGATGAGGAACTAGCAATACAATAGATGCAAATAGTCAAGGAAGAAGCAAGACAATAAACCCAGATAGTCAAAGAACACATAGGACAATAAACAGAGTCCCAAAACCACACCTGTGATCTCTATTTCTAAGGGCTTATCAGGGTGACCAAAATATCTGAGCCTACTTCCCTGTCCTAGCCCAAAGTTATTTTCATGCCTAAAGACTACTTCTTTGTTCTAGCTTGAGATTTAGATTCCTGCCTGAAGTTACTTCTTTGTTACAGCCTAATTTCAGATTCCTGTGTTCAGTCCATTTCCTTGTCCTTATCCTATGTCAGATTCCTTCTAAGCAGCCTATTTTCTTGTCCTTGGCCAATGTCAGATTCCTGCCAGGCAGCCCCAAAAGCTCTCCATATCTCCCCCTTTTTATTGCATAAACCAGACTGAGCCTGTCTTAGGTTGTTCTGACAAGAATGCCTTCCTTACCCTTCATGGGATATGCATTATCAAAAGCAATGCACTACTGTCTTAGGTTGGTAAGGTTCTGTGTAGAATCTTACCCGTCCTTGGCTTGCCAGCCTGTTAAATTAATAACTCTGTCTGGGGGTCCATTTTCAGCTTCATGTCATGTACTTTGCCTGTTAACCCATTGATGTAGTTAGAGACAAGCTTTAACACAATGAGCAGGAATAAAAGTATTCCCAGGACAAGAAGGGCTAGTATGATCAAGCTATATATGCCATTCCTGAGAGTTGACCAAAATGGAAATACCAACCTCAGGCCATGGATAATTTTATCAGCATTATCTGCAACATCAAAGCTCAACACAGCAGCATCCTTTAAATTCATAATCTCACTATACAAAGTTAAAACACCCAGAGAGGTCTTAGAATTATGCCATATATCCTACTGGTGTCTTTAAACTTTTTTCTAATTATAAAGACAATCATTGTAAATTTTAGAAGTAACACTACTCCAATGATATTTGTCATGACACTTGAGATGGCTCCTAACTCTTGAACACTGAACCTCCTTCAGAAAATTCGAATAGGATATAAAGCATCAATCCATTGTTCCAGACACCTATGTAAATCCTTTTGTATTCTCAATACATTAGTAACAATTTTTTTTTTTTGGCTAGATGGTTAACAAAAGTAACTGTCTTATCTCCTTGTGTCAAACCTATTGCAAAGTTTTAACGAAATTAAAGCTGTTATATCAGCAATAATCAAGCCCACTGCCCTCTTGCTTCTGCTTAAAGCCTAACTCACTTCCTTCAGCACTTTCAAGCTTTTTTCAGAGAATCAAGGTTTTCTAATACTCAGGGCAGTAAGACAAAAGCTGGTTGATAGACCCCATAACAGACATGCCAGGTTTCAACACACTAACACAATTAGAAATTATACAGTCAATGCAACTTACAATAAATACTGTAGAAGAGACAAAACCAATTTTAGCTTGACAGTATTAGAGCTTAACACATGCACTCACCCTTGTTTGAAATCCATATCCTAGATCCCTGGAGGCAGCTCTGCACTGAACCTCACAAAACCCGGCAGAAGTGGGGCACCCAGCAGCTCTGACCCAGGCAGTATCTCTGGTAAGGAGACAGCAACACCCACCCCAAACAGGGAGTAACTGGGACCCACCGAGACCCACTGAGACCCAGGGATTTACTCCTGGCCCGGAGCACCGGCTCCTTCCGGTCTGGGTCGGAGCTCCCAGCAGATCCCAGGCGGGAGCTCTACACCAAATCCCACAGAACACCAGGGGAAGCAGAGCTCCTAGGAGCTCTAACCCAAGCAGCTTCCTACGCAAGGAGGCAGCAACACTTGCCCCAAACCGGGAGTAACTGGGACCCACCGGGACCCAGGTACTCACTCCTGGCCCCAGCACTGGTTCCTTCCGGTTTGGGCCTGAGCGCTCTGCAGATCTCGGGCGGCAACTCTGCAACCAATCTCACAGAACCCAGAGGTAGCGTGGCTCCCAGGAGCTCTAACTCGAGCAGCTTCTTAAGCAAGGAGGCAGCAACACCTGCCCCAAACAGGGAGTAACCAGGTCCCACAGGGATCCAGGAACTCACTCCTGGCACAGAGCACTGATTCCTTCCGGTCCGGACCAAAGCACTGAGCAGATCCTGGGCCCTAGCTCGAACCTCAGCAGCGACACCCAACCTAAACAGTTCTGACACAACCAAGAGAATAGGAAAGACAGCTTCCAGCCAGAGACAGCACAGGTAGCACCAAGGAGAACCAGATGGCAAAAGGCAAACCCAAGAATACAAGGGCCAGCAACCCAGAACACATGTCATCATCAGAACCTAGTTCTCCCACATTAAGTCCTGAACTCCCCATATCACCAGGAAAGCAAGAGTCAGACCTAAAATCACTTTTCATGATGATGATGGAGGACTTTAAGAAGGACATAAATAACATTCTCAAAGAATCCGAGGAGAACACAGGTAAACAGGTAAAAGCCCTTAAAGAATCACAAGAGAACACAACCAAACAGGTGAAGGATTTATACAAAACCATCCAGGACATAAAAATGGAAATAGAAACAATAAAGAAATCACAAAGGGAGACTACTCTGGAGATAGAAAACCTAAGAAAGAAATCAGGAGTCACAGACGCAAGCATTACCAACAGAATACAAGAGATAGAAGAGAGAATCTCAGGTGCAGAAGATACCATAGAAAATATTGACACAACTGTCAAGGAAAACGAAAAATGCAAAAAAACTCTTAACACAAAACATCCAGGAAATCCAGGACACAATGAGAAGACCAAACCTAAGGATAATAGGTATAGAAGAGAGTGAAGATTCACAACTTAAAGGCCAGTAAATATCTTCAACAAAATCATAGAAGAAAACTTCCCTAACCTAAGGAACGAGATGCCCATAATCATTCAAGAAGCCTACAGAACACCAAATAGACTAGACCAGAAAAGAAATACCTCCCGTCACATAATAATCAAAACACAAAATGCACAAAACAAAGAAAGAATTTTAAAAGCAGTAAGAGAAAAAGGCCAAGTAACATATAAAGGCAGACCTATCAGAATTACACCAGACTTCTCACCAGAGACTATGAAAGCCAGAAGATCCTGGTCAGATGTCATGCAGACCCTAAGAGAACACAAATGCCAGTCCAGGCTACTATACCCAGCAAAACTCTCTATTACCATAGATGGAGAAACCAAGATATTCCATGACAAAGCCAAATTTACACAATATCTTTCCACAAACCCAGCACTACAAAGAATAATAGCAGGAAAGACCCATTACAAGGAGAGCAATCATACCCTAGAAAGAGCAAGAAAGTAATCCACTTCCAACAAACCCAAAAGAAGATAGCCACACAAACAATGCCTCCCCTTTTAGCAAAAATAACAGGAAGCAACAGTCTCCTCTCCTTAATATCTCTTAATGTCAATGGACTCAATTCCCCAATAAAAAGACATAGACTAACAGACTGGATACGCAAACAGGATCCGACTTTTTGCTGCATACAGGAAACCCACCTCAGTGACAAGGACAGACACTACCTTAGAGTAAAAGGCTGGAAAACAATTTTTCAAGCAAATGGTCCTAGGAAACAAGCTGGAGTAGCCATTCTAATATCGAATAAAATTGACTTTCAACTTAAAGATATAAAAAAGGATAAGGAAGGTCATTTCATATTTGTCAAAGGAAAAGTCAACCAACATGAACTCTCAATTCTGAACATCTATGCACCAAATGCAAGAGCACCCACTTTCATAAAAGAAGCCTTACTAAAGCTCAAAGCACATATTGCACCTCACACAATAATTGTGGGAGACTTCAATACCCCACTGTCAGCACTGGACAGATCAGGGAAACGGAAACTAGACAGAAGTACAGTGAATCTAACAGAAGTTTTAAACCAAATGGACTTAACAGATATCTATAGAACATTTCACCCAAAAACAAAAGAATATACCTTTTTCTCTGCACCTCATGGTACCTTCTCCAAAATAGACCATATTATTGGTCACAAGACAGGCCTCAACAGATATAAAAAAATCGAAATAATCCCATGCATCCTATCAGATCACCATGGTCTAAAGCTGGTCTTCAATAACAACAAAGACAATGGAAAGCCCACACTCACATGGAAATTGAACAATACTCTACTCGTTGATAATGGGGTCAGGGAAGAAATAAAGAAAGAAATTAAAGACTTTTTAGAATTTAATGAAAATGAAGACACATCATACCAAAACCTATGGGACACACTGAAGGCAGTGCTAAGAGGAAAGCTCATAGCTCTAAGTGCATACAAAAAGAAACTGGAGAGAGAACACACTAGCAGCTTGACAACACACCTGAAAGCTCTAGAACAAAAAGAAGCAAAAACACCCAAGAGGAGTAGACGGCAGGAAATAATTAAACTCAGGGCTGAAATCAACCAAATAGAAACAAAGAGAACTATACAAAGAATCAATAAAACCAGGAGCTGGTTCTTTGAGAAAATCAACAAAATAGATAAACCCTTAGCCAGACTAATCAGAGGGCAGAGAGACAGTATCCAAATCAATAAAATCCAAACTGAAAAGGGTGACATAACAACAGAAACCGAGGAAATTCAACAAATCATCAGATCCTACTACAAAAGCCTATACTCAACAAAATTGGAAAATCTGGATGAAATGGACAATTTTCTAGACAAGTATCAGTTACCAATGTTAAATCAGGATCAGATAAACCATCTTAACAGTCCCATAACTGCGAAAGAAATAGAAGCAGTCATTAAAAGTCTCCCCACCAAAAAAAGTCCAGGTCCAGATGGTTTTAGTGCAGAATTCTATCAAACCTTCAAGGAAGATCTAATACCAATTCTCTTCAAACTATTCCACAAAATAGAAACGGAAGGAACACTACCTAATTCATTCTATGAAGCCACAATTACGCTATACCTAAACCACACAAAGATCCAACAAGAAAAGAGAACTTCAGACCAATCTCCCTTATGAATATCGATGCAAAAATACTGAATAAAATTCTCTCGAACCGAATCCAAGAACACATCAAAACACTTATCCACCACGATCAAGTAGGCTTTATCCCAGGAATGCAGGGTTGGTTCAATATATGGAAATCCATCAACGTAATCCACTACATAAATAAACTCAAAGAAAAAAACCACATGATCATATCTCTTGATGCTGAGAAAGCATTTGACAAAATTCAACACCCCTTCATGATAAAAGTCTTGGAAAGATCAGGAATTCAAGGTCCATACCTAAACATAGTAAAAGCAATATACAGCAAGCCAGTAGCCAACATCAAACTAAATGGAGAGAAACTTGAAGCAATCCCATTAAAATCAGGGACTAGACAAGGCTACCCACTCTCCCCCTACCTGTTCAATATAGTTCTGGAAGTCCTAGCCAGAGCAATTAGGCAACAGAAGGAAATCAAAGGGATACAAATTGGAAAGGAAGAAGTCAAAGTTTCACTATTTGCAGATGACATGTTAGTATACTTAAGTGACCCCAAAACTTCCACCAGAGAGCTCCTAAACCTGATAAACAACTTTAGCAAAGTGGCTGGATATAAAATTAACTCAAACAAATCAGTAGCATTCCTCTACACAAAGGATAAACTGGCTGAGAAGAAATTATGGAAACGACACCATTCACAATAGTCACAAATAGTATAAAATATCTTGGTGTGAATCTAACCAAACAAGTGAAAGACCTGTATGACAAGAACTTCAACACCCTGAAGAAAGAAATCGAAGGAGATCTCAGAAGATGGAAAGATCTCCCATGCTCATGGATTGGAAGGATTAATATAGTAAAAATGGCTATCTTGCCGAAAGCAATCTACAGATTTAATGCAATCCCTATCAAAATTCCCACTCAATTCTTTACAGAGATAGAAAGAGCAATCTTAAAATTCATTTGGAATAACAAAAAACCCAGGATAGCGAAAACTACACTCAACAATAAAAGAACTTCTGGGGGAATCTCCATCCCCGATTTCAAGCTGTACTACAAAGCAATAGTGATAAAAACGGCATGGTATTGGAACAGAGACAGTCAGGAGGATCAATGGAATAGAATAGAAGACCCAGAAATGAACCCCTATACCTATGGTCACTTGATCTTCGACAAAGGAGCTCAAACTATCCAGTGGAAAAAAGACAGCATTTTCAACAAATGGTGCTGGTCCAACTGGAGGTCAACTTGTAGAAGAATGCAAATTGATCCATACTTATCTCCTTGTACAAAGCTCAATTCCAAGTGGATCAAGGATCTCCACATAAAACCAGCTACACTGAAACTAATAGAAGAGAAAATAGGGAAAAGGCTTGATCATATGGGCACAGGGGAAAAGTTCCTGAACAGAACACCAAGGGCGTATGCTCTAAGATCAAGAATTGACAAATGGGATCTCATAAAACTGCAAAGCTTCTGTAAAGCAAAGGATACGGTCAACAGGACTAAGCGGGGAACCAACAGACTGGGAAAAGATCTTCACCAACCTTACATCTGATAGAGGGCTAATATCCAAGGTATACAAAGAACTGAAGAAACTAGATTCCAGACCATCAAATAACCCTATTAAAAAATGGGGTAGAGAGTTGAACAAAGAATCTCAACTGAGGAAACTCGAATGATTGAGAAACATCTAAAGAAGTGCTCAGCATCCCTAGTCATCAGGGAAATGCAAATGAAAACAACACTGAGATTCCACCTCACACCAGTCAGATTGGCTAAGATCCAAAACACAGGTGACAGCAGATGTTGGCGAGGATGTGGAGAAAGAGGAACACTCCTCCATTGTTGGTGGGATTGCAAGCTGGTACAACCACTATGGAAAGCAGTCTGGCGATACCTCAGAAAATTGAACATGGTGTTACCTGAGGACCCAGCTATACCCCTCCTGGGTATATACCCAGAAGATATTTCAACATGCAACAGGGCCACATGCTCCACTATGTTTATAGTGGCCTTATTCATAATAGCCAGAAGCTGGAAAGAACCCAGATGTCCTTCAACAGAAGAATGGATACAGAAAATGTGGTATTTTACACAATGGAGTACTACTCAGCCATTAAAAATAATGAGCTCATGAAATTCTTAGACAAATGGATGGAGCTAGAAAATATCATCCTGAGTGAGATGACCCAATCACAAAAGAACACACATGGTATGCACTCACTGATAAGCGGATATTAGCCCCAAAACACACAATACCTAAGATGCAACGCATAAACCTCATGAAACTCAAGAAGAAGGAGGAAGACCAAAGTGAGGGTGCTTTTGTCCTTTTTAGAATGAGTATCAAAAGATCAACCAGAGCCCCAGAATCTAAACCTCCAGCCTGAGAACAGACAGGGGCAAGCTGTCCTCTGAGAGGCTCTAACCAGCAGCTGACTCAGACAGATACAGACATCCAGAGCCAAACAGTGGATGGAGCTTGAGGACTCTTATAGAAGAATAGGTGGAAGGATTGTGGACCCTAAGGAGATAGGAACTGCACAGGAAGATCAACAGAGTAAACGAACCTGAACCCTTGGAGCTTTCAGAGACTGAATCACAACCGTGGAGCATACCTAGTCTACACAGATCTACCTCCATGGGCTGAACCTAGGCCTCCCTGCACATATGTTGTAAATGTGCAGCTTGGTTTTCATGTAGGTCTCAAACATCTGGAGTGGGGGCTATCCCAAAACATGCAGCCTGTATATGGAGTATGGTCTTCTAAAAAAAAAAAAACAGTTGTTCAGTTATTCATGGAATATTATTTTTTTATATCTCCTGTATTCAGTTTGCAACTACTTCATTGAGAATTTTTGTATGTATGTTCATGAGGGATATGTATGTTCATGAGGGATATTAGAAGGTGTGGGCCTGTTGAAGTAAGTGTGGCCTTGTTGGAGTAGTTATGACACTGTGGATGTGGGCTTTAAGACCCTCATTCTAGCTGCCTGGAAGCCAGTATTCTGCTAGCAGCCTTCAGATGAAGATGTAGAACTCTCAATCCTCCTGTACCTGGCCTGCCTGGATGTTGCCATGCTTCCCGCCATGATGATAATGGACTGAACCTCTGAACCTGTCAGCTATCCCCAATTAAATGTTTTCCTTTGTAAAAAAAAAAAAAAAAAAAGAATTGCTCTTTTATTGGCTGCAGCAAATCACATGCTTAAGAGATTTACTATCTCCTGAACATCACCACTACCATCAGCAAACACAGGGAACCTACTGTAGGCAGGAGATGGAGTGTTGGGAGTTTTGCATCTCTCTGGAAAGACAGGGCATATTTATAACAGAGACAGATAATCATACATTGTGTGTGAAACAAATGAAATGTAAAATAATTTTAATTGGAGTTTGAAGTGAGGAGTCATCAGAAGGAGGTGGAGGGTTGGTCAGGGCTTATAGCAGAAGGCACCTACTGTGTGCACTATAGGGAAAGGGTGTGGTGTTTTGAATGAGAATGGCTCCATAAGAAGTCATTCATATATTTGAGTGATTGGTTCCAGGTCATGAAATTGGCAAAGATTGGAAGGTGTGGGTTTTGTTGGCAGAGGTGTGTTACTGAGGGACAAGAGGAGGGAGTGCTTCAAGTTTCCATTCACAATGTGTTTTTGCTCTGCTTCCTGTTTCTGGATGGGATTAAACCATATTAAACCATTGAGGAAGGTGACATTTTGCAGATCAGGAAACAGAAGTATGAGTTACCCACACATCATCTAAGGCAGCAGCAAAAGGGAAAATCACAATTTGAATCTAGATAGGTCTTCCCCCAAAAGACTGACAGGTCTAGATGCAAAGATTTTGGGTTTAATCTCTCGTGTTTCTAGTGTATGTGTTACAATTGATATTTAATACGGATACAATACAGTTTCCTACTCAGCCTTATTTTGTAAGAAGACTGGCAGCCTTGCCTAGGTGGGAAAGGCAGAAGGCACTGAAGCAGAGAAAAGGAAGAAATCTAAGCCTGACTGGGTGTTAGGGACATGGCTTCCATCAATTCTTCTTAGATATAGAAGAGGTGAGACAGTTGGAGTCTCTGGTGAGGGGGCTGTAAACACAATCCCATCATTTTCTCCATGCTATTCAGGTGGGTTTACCTTCTGTGGTGTCAAAGTGAAAAAAATCAGAAAGCCTGAGTTAGAAGAGGTGTGCTAATATGCACTTATCAGTGAGTGCATACCATGTGTGTTCTTTTTGATTGGGTTACCTCACTTAGGATGATATTTTCTAGTTCCATACATTTGCCTAAGAATTTCATGAAGTCATTGTTGTTGTTGTTGTTGTTTTTATTGGAACTTTTATTTACATTTCAGGTGTTTTCCCCTTACTCCCTTTCCCCCTTCCCTCCCAGGAACTCCCTATCCCTTCCCCCTCCTCCTGCCTCTATGATGGTGTACCCACACCCACCCTCCCCAGAATCTCACCTCCCCACCCTCAAATACCACCCCCCACGATGTCCAGCCTTCATGGGACAAGAATCTCTTCTCCCACTTATATATAGCTCCCTTGCATATATAGCTGGAGCCATGGGTCCCTCCCTAAGCGCTCCCAGGCTGGTGGTTTAGACCTGGGTGCTCTGGTTGGTTGGTATTGTTGCTCTCCTCATGGGGTCCCGTACCCTTTCTACTCCTTCAGTCTTCACTCTGTCTTCTCTGTTGGGAACCCCATGATCAGTTTAATGATTAGCTGTGAGCATCTGCCTCTGACTATGTCAGACTCTTGCAGACCTCTAAGGAGACAGTTATGTTAGGCTCCTGTCAGCATGCACCTCCTGACACCCACGTCAGCATCTACCTTTGGTGACTGCACATGGGATGGATACCCAGGTGGAATGGTCTGCAGACGGCCCCTCCTTCAGTTTCTGTCCTGCACTTTGCATCCATATTTGCTCCCTTGAATATTTTGTTACTTCTTCTAAGAGGGACTGTAGCCCCCCCCCCCAACTTGGTCTTCATTCTTCATGAGCTTTATGTGGTCTGTGAGTTGAATCTTGGGTGTTTCAAGCTTCTGGGCTAAAGTCCAATAATTAGTGAGTGAATACCATGTATGTTCTTTTGTGATTAGGTTACCTCACTCAGGATGATATTTTCTAGTTTCATCCATTTATATAAGAATTTATTGAATTCATTGTTTTTAATAGCTGAGTAATATTCCATTGTGTAAATGTACCACTACAAAAAATGTGGTTCCTTGTGTTTTTGAAGTCAGGGCCAGGCACACTGATTTGTGCCTTCCTGTCCCCAGTGATGCTGCTTCTCCTCTGTGTTTCAATAGCACCATGTGATCAGGCCCGTATGTGTCCTATGTTAGAACACTCAGTTAATAAAAGAAGTTACTAATAGGAAAAGGAACCTGATGTCTTGCTGTACTTCTTAAGCCCATAACTTAGGAGGGAGAGGCAGGAGGGTCAAGAGTTCAGTGAGAACCTCAGATGTAAACTGAGTTTTAGTCAGTTTCAGCTACATTAGACTCAGTCACCAATTTTCTTTAACTAATAAAAACAAAAAGGTTTTTTTTTTTTAAAAAAAAAAAAAAAAAAAACCTGTTTCAGAACTCCTTTAACTTGGACTCTGTCTGTCTCTGTCTCTCTCTGTCTCTGTCTCTCTCTGTCTCTGTCTCTGTCTCTCTTCTTCTCTGTCTCTCTTCTGTCTCTCTTTCTGTCTCTCTCTCTCTCTCTCTCTCTCTCTCTCTCTCTCTCTCTCTCTCTTGTGTGTGTGTTGTGTGTGTGTGTGTGGTTCTATCACTCCTAGACTTCTCTCTGAAGCAGACTGAGTCAGTCTCCCATGGTGTTCATATTTTGGATGGCATGGTTTTCATGATCTTTGCATCTTTGTATCTTTATTTTACTGGACTTTGTTTTTAATTGTATATGGAAGTTTGAGCAACAATGACTCTTGGGGGTTCTGATACTTGGGCACTTGGCCCCAAGTTTGTGTAGATGTAAGCAGTATGCTTTGCAGATGGAAATATGCCACAGTGGAACAGGATTTGGGATTTTTTAAAAATGTTTTTTTTTTTAATTGATCATTTTATTTGTTACATTTCAAATGATATCCCCCTTCCAGATTTCCCCTCCACAACCTCCCATCCTATCCCCCTATCTCCTCCTCCCCTTTGCCTCTATGAGGGTGCTCCTCCACCCACTCATCCAATCCTGCTTCACTGCTCTAGCATCCCCCTATGTTGGGGCATCACATCTCTACAGGACCAAAGGCCTCTCCTCCCCTTCATGCCCAATAAGGCCATCCTCTGTTACATATGTATCTGGAGCCATGGATCCTTCCATGTATACTCATTGGTTGGTGGTTTAGTCCTTGGGAGCTCTGAGTGGTCTGGTTAGTTGATATTGTTCTTCCTATTGTGTTGCAGTCCCCTTCAGCTCCTTTAATCCTTCCCCTAGCTTTTCCATTGGGGTCCCTATGCTCAGGCCAATGGTTGGCTGTGAGTATCTACATATATATTAGTCAGGTGCTGGTAGAACCTCTCAAGGAACAGCTATTCTAGTCTCCTGTCAGCAAGTGCTTCTTGGTATCAGCAATAGTGTCAGGGTTTGGTGTTTGCAGATGGGATGGATCCCTAGGTGGGGAAATCTATGGATGGCCTTTCCTTCAGTCTCTGTTCCATTTTTTTGTCCCTGTATTTTCTCTGGACAGGAACAATTATGGGTTAAAAAATTTGAGATTGGTTTGTGGCCTCATTCCTCAACTGGAGGTCTCTACAAGTTGTCTCCCCTTTGTTAGGTATTTCAGCTAAAGTCATCCCCATTGGGTCCTGGGAGCTTCTTGCTTCCCTGGAGTAAGGGATTTTCTAGTTGCTATCCCAGGTCCCCATATTTTATTTATTATTTGCTACATATTTCTATTCAATTTCCTGACCCTCTGTATTTCTCTCCTGTCCCTTCCAATTTCAAAGGCCACATGGCATTTAGAATTTGGTAGACATGCTTTCTATTGTGGTTTGTGAAGTGAGTTCTAGGCCCTTCTTGCCACCATGGTGGATTCCTGCCAATCTCCCTCCCATGATGATGAGAGTCCATCAGAACACTTATCCCTCTGAGACTATAAATCCCAAATGTACCCTTCATTTCCAAATTTGTCTTGATCTTTGTGTTTTATTAGAGAAGCAGATGAGGAACCAGGACTTTGCTTGGTTTCCAGAGAAGGGAATTGCTGTAACAGAGCTAACAATATGTTTTGGGGTGGATTGTGGTAGTATTGGAACTTTGTTCTGGAAAAGCCATTGGCTTGTTGGGAATCAATCACCAGTCCTCCACAAGAGCATCAAGTGTCCTTAACCATTGAGCCATCTATCTAGTTCCTAATGTAGTTCTGGTTTTGAAGGGATGAAGAAGTCATGGAGAAAATCTGAAACTTGGCATTATGTTGCAAGTCTGGAACACCTGCATAGAGGTCAGAGGCCATTGGTAGCAATGTGGTTTCAGTTGCAATGAAGATATCAAGATCTTGAAGACACTACTGCCATATATAATCACTCCCAGAATAGCAAAGGTATCAGAAGGAGGCTGACCTGAGCCTATAAAATGAGGTTCAGTAGAGGGCAGAGACAAAGGAGTGTCTAAGCCTTTAGAGCCTAAGCACAAAAGGTGACCATTTTTTCTCCTTTTTTATTGGATATTTTATTTATTTACATTTCAGATGCCATCCCTTTCCCCATTTCCCCTCCTAGAACCCCCTATCCCATCCCCAGACAAAAGGTGAGAAATTCAATAGAATTGCCAAGTCAGTTTAAACAAAGCAAACATTGAAATATAATGGATGGAAGTAAAGAAAATGAGCCATAAAATAAGAAGTAGAAGAGGACTGTAGTGGGAAGAACATTAGTAGATACTGGAAGAGCCAAAGGTAGACTGGCTGAGCCAGGGACAGACTGGAGGGGAGGGGAGGAGAGGAAGATGCCATAGGCTAAGTAGAGAAAGGGTAGAAGAAACAGAAGTAAACTTTAGTCCACTTTAAGGATTTTATGTTTACTGTGAGTGAAATGGAGAGATGGGGAGTGTGTTGACACAATGAGGTTATGGCATTCATTTTACACTTATTTTCCCAAATTTAAAAGTTAGTACACAGAGTATACGTGGTATATTTATTTATATATGTGGATTAGTTTTGGCTCTATTTTGTAGTCTTCTAGCCATAATCTTCCATTTCCCAACCCAGAAGAAGGTAGAGATGTCATTGAACTTCAAGCTGATACTGAAGGTAGGACCTTCCATTCTATGCTGCCCAGGCCTCCTATGGGCATTTAGATCTATAACATGATATAGAATAAAGAGTATCAAACAGGACACTTCAGCTATAAAGCTAATGAGAATTCTCCTCTACCACTATTATGGATGAGACTTCTCAGTCATATCTTCACAGAAACCTGTCTCCATATCATTCATTTAAGCTGGATATAGGCATTCATTGTCCAAGTTGGACTTTACTTGAACTTGTACTTAAGAATATCAATAATATCTTGTATAGAGCAAGTAGTATATGCTCATGTCTCCTAAGAACACGTAACAGAAGTACCATTAAATGGTCAGGAACATGTGAACCCACCATGCCCAAGAAACTCTGTGTGGAAGAGTTGGAGTGCACAGTTGGACTCCAAATGGTCTTGTGCCATTATCTGGAGTCCTCCTTACTCTTCCTTCTAAGGGACCACATACACTGTCACTGCCAAGCTTTAGCTGGTCCTGTACAGGGACAAAGGCCATATGGGCTGACTTCATACCACACCATCCATGTTATGGTGAAATGGCCTACATAATTCTTCTCAATAGACTGTTACCAACATGTTTTTTATCATATCTTCAAATTTTCCTGTTTCCTAGGAATATGGGAAGAAGATTGATCCATGCAGCTGCTAGTTTCATTTTGCACGTGAATAATTTTCCCAGGAAAAGAATACTGGTGTAGCTAAAAAGGACATTGTCTCTGTCCCTTCTGTGGGAGTATAAGAAAGACTTCCCCTCTTGTGTCTAAATTGTCTGACACTGGCTTTAGATATCCCCTTTCCTGCATATTGCTTTAGAGCTCAGCTGACCTCTGATCCTGGATGCCTTTGATTTTTTTTTAGAGATGTTGAAGAATTATCCATATACTCTGCCTTCCATATGCTAAGAGAAAAATAAACAGGGCCAGAATATTAGGCACACTCATTAATAGAGAACAACAAAGTCAAATTATGCCTGCCTCACTGTAGCCTGTGCTATTTCCTCCCTATGTAGTTAGTAAAGAGGCAGGAGTTTCTTCCACATTTTGCATGCCCAGCATATCTAGTACTGTACTCTGTGATCTTGTGTGTCTTGTGGTGTCTCTCTATAAAGACCTGTGGGTGAAAACACACCTTTTTCCTTCTCTAAAATATTCTCATCTCTCATTATGTCTTTACCTGATTAAAACAAAGCTGGGTCTGATCAGACTGTCTCACATGTGCCCAGAGACAGGGATTAAATTATTGAAAGGAGGCATGGGGGAGACTAGGCACTGACATCTGACCACTCTTGTCAAAAAGAGTTCTGAATTAAAGTGCAGAAGATGGAGGCTTGCAGGTCCTGGTTGCAGAGTCTTCTCTGCAGAATGTGTTCCATACACTCAGGTATTCAGATCACTCACAGGACTCTGTTTGCAGAATCAGAAAGAGACTGAGGGTTCTAAAGAGTGGATCTGTGTTCATTTCTTGCAGGGACATCCTGAAAAGGAAGTAAGAAGAAATGAGGAATGACTAGATATGCTGGGCATGCGCAGTGTGGAAGAAACTCCTGCCTCTTTACTAACTACATTATTCTTCTCAATAGACTGGTACCAACATGTTTTGTATCATGTCTTCATGAAATTATGTTTGTATGTGGTTTAGAACAAGTGTCTCCTCAGCAGATGTGTCTACAGTAGGGCTGGAAGTCTTAGTTGGTTTGCTTGCAAATGTTTCTGACCAGAAGGATCTCATCCACAAAGCCCCGTAGAGGAGAGGACAAAAATGTATACACATTAACCTAATCAGTAACCTAACTTCTTTGTGTAATCTTGATTTCTCTTTGCTGAGCAACAGAATATTCACAAAGAATAAGATATGGTCATCTTTAGAAGGCATCATTCTGCCAATTTCGCCAAGGAAAACAGAAATTTTTCAAGAAAAATGAAATTCTCAGTGACAGTGTAGAAAATTATCTTAATCTTTTCTATATTTCAGATGACTATATCTTTACATCAAAAACTTCTGCTAGATTTGGAAGCATTTTCTCTTGAAATTTCTGGAAGGCTGATTTTTGTGTATGTATTTTGTTTCTAATAGGTCAATTTCTGAACAAGTTCCTATACATTCAAGTAGGAGAAAGGTTGTTTAAAATATCCTATCCAAAGCTATTAAATTGATGGTAGATCTCAGTGCTCCTCATAGATCTCTGAGACCTGCTTTCTCTCTGCTTGAAGTAGACCATGCATACTCAAAGCTACAGGACCATCACAGGAGCTTCACACAGAGTCTAAATTAGCATTCACTTTCTCTAAGAAGTTGGCATCAAGAAGGATGCATTTGCTAATTCTGCTCCAAGGTAGAGGCAGAGTAAAGGACTACAGAAATCTGCAGAACTGGACAGTACTGTAGTCATCAGGTGAGTGTCCGGTGCTTTACATGACAACACTGTGACTTTTACTATTTCACTTCCTGGTCATTGGATAAATCCTAAACATTTTCTAATCCAGAAGGATAAAATGTATCACAGTCTTTAGAGAGGAAGATTGATTGAAATGGCATTGGGTACACTAGGGTGCTTTCTTGAAGGGGCAGTGTCATGACAAACTAATTAATGAAAGACTAGCCTGCATCTTAGCTTTAGCTTAACTCAAGCCACTGGCATGGCCTTGATAATGATATGGATATGAGTATATGTGAATTAAATGTGACAAAAATCACATCATTTCAAATATGTTGTTGCTGTTTGTTTCGGCTTCTGTGTGCCTGCCCTGACTTCTCTCAATGATGGGTTGTAACTGGATATGTAAGCTAAGTAAACCCTTTTTTCCCCAAGTTGCTCTTAGTCATGGTTGTTTGTTACAGCATCAGGAAGCAAACTAATACATACTTATTGTCTCTTATTTTTCTGTGCCTTAGATTTTGACAGACCTGTTTTCACTCTAATATCATTTAACAACTTGCTCACTCTCTCTCCTGTCATAATTCATACTAGTTTAAATATCTATGCTTTGGGGCTAAAGAGATGGCTCAATCTCTTGCTTCTTGCCCTTCCAGAGGTCTCAAGTTTGGTTCCTAGTATCCATGCAGGGTATCTCACAACAGCCTGTAACTCCAACTCCAGAAGATCTGACACCTCCTTCTGACCTCTACAGGAGCCTACACTTTTGTGACATGTACTGTACACACACATCCATGGGTAATCTTTAAGTACTCATGCTGTGACAGATTTTGTTTCCGAGAGTTGGCCTCTACAGAATCTTCCATTCCTAATGTGCTTGTAGCATTTTCTTGCCAACACTATTAAAAGTTTTGGATTCTATCTTTCCACTCCTCCAATTCTGTGTGGGCACTAATGGTGTTTCCACTAATAGAATATGACATAAATGGCTCAGCCTGGGGCCAGCCTACCACTAGCTCTGTAGCTTCTTTATTTTGCATCTTAGAATATCATTCTTGGGGAAATTCCTTTGGATCTCATCTCTCAGAAAGTAGACAGTCCACATTACATGGAAAGAAGAGATGCTGGCACTCTGGGCAAAAGTTTCATTGAGCTCCTAGCCAATAGCTGGCATCATCTATTAGTCTGAGCCAACTTAGACCTCTAGCAAGGTGGGCATTCAGAAGGCTACAGTTCCAGCTGGCATCTGGATGCCACACAGGCAAGACACCAGATGAGAACTGCCTAGCTAAGTCCAAAAACCTAAGATACTTGCAGAGATAATAAATCACCTCATCTGGCTGAAGATGTATCTCAGTTGGTAGAGTTCTTGCCTAGAATGTATGGGTCCTGGATTTCATCCCTAGTGCTGCATACACCCGACACATATCTGTATCATCCTAGTACCCAGGAGATAGAGCAAAGATCACCAGAAGGTCAGTGTTATCCTCAGTTACATAGCATGTTTGAGGATATGTACTTGAGATCCTGTCTCTAATTTTTTTTTAAAACTAGCCTTTGATGGGATACATTACACAACAGAGTTGGAATGTATGCTGATGATATATAAATATTCCAGCCTTGAAATCTCTTCCCGGGTTTCCTCCCACGATCTTACCTTCTAACCTACTTTTATGCAGGATCTTCCACACGTCCTACAACATGCTGTTCCTAACTCCTGGTTTCAAGTTCTCTCTCCTTTGACTAACCTACGTCAGTCAAGCTCGTCACTCTATTCTAATAATTCCACAACTGCCAAGGAAGTCCAGTTTGTCCATGTAGCCTTCTCTGCTGACTTGTGTAACCTCACTTAGATCCATAGTCAGCTTTAAGGCTGTTTTAGTATATCTGGGCTACAGGGAGATTATCTATCAAAAATCTATTGTTAACAAAGTTTTTTTCTAGAGCAAAAGATCCAAAGCAGACAGAAGTATGTTTGTTTCTGCTATGGTCTTGCAGCCCATCCCCTAGGGAGCAAACTTTGAGAACCAGAGGGAGATTTGGTAGCCATGGTACAGGGCCCAGTGGTCCACTATTTTTCCACCAAGGTTGTTATGGTTTGGATCTTAACTCTTTCCCAAAGCTCAGATACTGTAGGTTTGGTCCACAGTGCAGCTCCACTGAGAGTGAGGGCTTTGAGAGGTGTTCTGGCCTCATGAATAAGTTACTTAACTCATAGAATCATGACGTAATGTGTTTAGAAGAGATTTTTGTTATAAACACAAGATTTTGCTTCGCCTCCTCAATGCCATGAGGTGAGCAGCTCTGTTTCATTACATGCTTACTTCCATGATGCTCGGCCTCACCTCAGGCCTAGAAACAGCAGTCAAGAGTGCAGACTGAAATCTCTCAAACCCGGAGCCCAAACAAAGCCTCTCCCCCTTGAAGTTGATTTTCTAGAGTACTTTATCACAATGACAGAAAAATGGTTAACAGAACAGCTTTTATTCTTTTGCATATATATGCTTATTTTATATGTATGTATATATGCATCTTTGTATGTATGAGGGTGAAAGTGTGTGTGTGTGTGTGTGTGTGTGTGTGTGTGTGTGTGTGTGTTGTGTGTGTAGGCCCAAAGCTGATATCAGGTGTCCTCTCCAATAGTTCTTTACTTATTGCGGAAGAGACTCTTGCTTCCACCAAACCTGGCTGGCTTTTACATGGGTGGTAGGGAATCCAAATACTGATGCTCACAGCTGCATGACAAGATCTTTATCCACTAGGCCACTTCATCTCTAACTGGCATTTACAAGATACACTGGCTTAAATGAAGGATCAGTCAATAATCCTTGCCATTTCTGGACACGGGCAACCCATTGGTAGTGGTCTGTGATGAGGGATGAAGGTAGTAAAGAGAGCATCAGTTCAAACTGACAGATATTTACTAGTTAGCCTCTGTTCCAGGCCGTTGTAGGTTGTTAGGTCATGGTACCTCTTGCAGCTTTGCACAGTCACAGGGATGTAGACAGGAGAGCTGGCTTAGCACAGATCTTCATGTGCTTCGTATGCTCAGAAGAAATGCCTCTTGGCCACTCATTTGCTCAGAATGGTGTCTTTGGTTAATTCATACAAAAATGTTACACATGCTGAAACTATTCTAAATTATTGACCCAAGGCTTCATGCAAATTGCTCATGAAAGACTTTAAAGTGTTAAAGGTTCCCAGAAAACTAGAAGAATTAACTGTGCTGCTGTTTCAGGTTGGTGTTGCTACCACCACTGTGTTTCAAGAGATGGATGTTTGCCCATCTGACCTTCTCAGATAAGCAATAAGTTGATTTGATAGCAGAGACTCTGTCACCCATCTGCTTGGTTTTTGCCTTTTTTTTTTTTTAAAGACTTGATGTGGTAGTTCACATATATAATAAAACTAGGTTGTTGGAGGCAGGGGAATCAGAAGTTCAAGATCACTGTTGTCTGTATGTAGCAAATTCAAAGGCAGTTTGGGCTACATGAGACCCTGTCTCCAAACAAACAAAACCCTACCAATCCCCAACCCACAAACCCCACAAACATTTTCTAGATGCATACTATTAATCATTAGAAGTTATCTCGTGTTGCAGGTGAAGAAATATAATTTTAAAATTCTTTTTATTTATTTTGTGTATATATGTGTCGGTGCACATGCCACAGTGCATATATGGAGGTCAGAGGACAACCTGTGGGGGTCTTTTCTTTCTTTCTGTATCTGTACCTGCTGAAGTTTGCAGGATGGCTAAAGCCTTTGGGGGGAATTTTCTCCTTTTCACACGGTTCAGAAACTGCCAGAGTCTTAGCCTGGGGTTGCAGAGTGGCTGATGGGAGGAGCTTTGGACTATATGGGGCAAGAAGGAAGCTCCAAAGCCAGAGGCAGCCATAGGTGCTGGAAGCCAGGAGGCTTGAAGCCCTTTAGGAGGTGGCCAGTTCATGTTTGACTGTTTTCAAAATCTCAGAGCCCGGGGCTTGGAAGAGCATATTTTGGATAGATAGATAGATAGATAGATAGATAGATAGATAGATAGATAGAGACAGAGAGACACACAGAGAGAGGAATTCAATTCCTTATGATCCTTGAACATAACATTCTTTAGGGCCTTCGTATTGAAGATGAGTGAGTCTGGGCAGTGGAAATAAATAAAGGCATGACCTATGTCTGTCTTGCCATCTTAGCCATTTATCTGCGGTGTCTACAAGGTATTTGCACTTGTTAGGCCTTTGTGTATACAGTCTCATGTGAACGCCGTGCCAGCATTGACACACCTGTCCCTGTGGGTTTGTGAGTCCCCCGGGCCTGAGAACCCATGCTGTCCTACTGACTACTTACCACCTTGTCTATATCCTCACCAGAGAGAGGATGGATGGTGAGCCCTGCCCCGCCCCTGCACATATACACACATATACTGCAGCAGACTGCAGATGAGGGAGGGGCCCTGTCACCAAGAGGACTGGGATGAGGGATGCTCCAGGGAAGGCTCTTCAGGAACGTTACCGGGGGGGCCCCTTCTTGGGATTCTTCAGTTGCTTTCACGAAGGTGATGGCTGTGGGCAGAATTAACTCCCTTCAGCCATTCCTCTCCAAGTCCCTGACATGTATCAGGCTGAGACATCTGCAGGTTTGCATCTGTAAAGGTGTGAGTGTACATGGTAAGGGTGGGAATATGACCTGTGTTCGTCCTGCAGCCTTAGGCATTTATTTGTGGTGTCTACCAGGTACATGCACTTGTAGGTCTTTGTATGTAGCCTCACGTGGACACTATGCCTGAATTTAAACACTTGTCCCTGTGGATCTTTGAGTCCCCCAGCCCTGAGCTCCCCACACTGTCTCCATTCAAGACAATGATGATTGAGTTTGGCTCTCAGGTACGTTTAGAGGTCAGCCCTCAGCCTACCTCAAAGGGCCCTTACCAGGGTCCCTGCTCTGTGTTTTGTTTGTTTGTTTGTTTGTTTGTTTGCTCTTGTCCCTCACAGTGGCCCAGGTGTCTGTGTCCTCATCCTTCTCTGGGTGCTGAGGTTTGGCCATGCGCCTTCCTGAAGGGCCGCTGAAAGAAGAAACTACCATGCTCCTCTCTATAGATAAAGTAGGCTCTGGTGTCTCAGATATCAGGGTATGGAACTCTGAACCCATCTCCAATGTTCCATTGGCATTCCTGCTGTGTTCCTGCGTCGGCACAGCCTTGAACTTGGGTCTCACCCACATTGTCCTCAGGTGTCCCCACTCTACTCCCTCTGAAGCCTCAGAACCCACTCTGATACCCAACCTTTGCTGAATCTCCTGGGTCCTCTGGAAACCAAGTGATTGCCTTCATCTCAGGACCCTCCCTATGGCATTAATATCTTTTAGGACAATTCCAAAACTCTCCCATGCTTCATAGCTACTGATCTCTGACCACCTCACCAGTAACCCTACAGCTCAGAGGCTCTCTTCAGTCGCATCTACTAATGATCTAGTTCTACTGAACCCAACACTGAAAGAGATGGAGAGAAACAGTGAGCTGTACAGTGAACTGACGTTCTTATGTCAGGACTCAGAGCCTGGGGAGGCAAAGCTAGGGCCTGCCATGGCTCAGGGGATGGGCAGCCAAGAGAGAAACTGAGCCTGGCAGAAAAGAAATGCTAGGACTCAGGTCCATCCTCCAGAAATCCCTGCCCCTGCCACACACATATGCACCTCTCTCTCTCTCTCTCTCTCTCTCTCTCTCTCTCCTCACCCCTCTCTCTGACACACACACACACACACCACACACACACACACACACACACACACACACACCTGTTGGAAGTATAGAGGAGAGGAGAACAAGAGAGAGAGAGGAGATGGAGGCGGATGTTCACGTGTCTGTAGCAGTTAAAGATTAAAATTGGGAAGGGGTATGCATCTGTGATTGCAGATGGATTCATTGAAACCTTTGGATTCCTCTTCAGCTCCTCTTGTCTGGATCTTCAAGGACAATGGTGGAGAGTTGAGGGGGCAGTAGAAGTCATCAGGAAGATAGCAAACCTCCAGCCAAAGGGCAAAAGGAGATATTGACTATATCATTAGAAGTAAAGGCTCCCACCTAAGAACAAGTTAAAGCCCTATGCACTGACAGAGAAGTGGGGAGAAGTGAGTCTATGAAACACACAGAGCCCTGTGCCATGAAAATCTAATTTTGGTGATGCTTGCTGCTTTGACCTGTGCATCTGAGGTGAATGCCTATGCGCAAGTGCATTGGTCTTCATCCTCCTTTGATTCAACTTGTACATTGGATGGAGCCAGCTCCTGTTGTTATCTTTACTAATGACTGTGTTTATTACCGGACCTTGGAACTGTCTATAATACACTAATTATTTCATTGACGAAGGGAATGCATTTAATTTTTCCTTGGGATTTGTAATGGTTTGAATGAAAATGGCCCTCAAAGGTTGATAATGTGGCCTTATTGGAGGATATAAGCCACTGTGGGTGTGTTTTGAGGTTTCAGATTCTCAAGCCAGGCCCAGTGTGTCTTTCTCTTCCTGCTGTCTGCTGATCCAGATGTAGAACTCCCAGCTACCTTTCCAGTATCATGTTTTGTGCACAAACCTGCTTCCTGTCATGATGAGAATGGACTAAATCTTTGAACTGTAATTCATTACGGCACTGGAGTCTATGCTTAATAGAAGTATTTACCTTTCCCAGTACTGAAAATAGCTCCATGGAATGGAACCCACACTCCCTCCAAGAGTAAAAGGATGTCTTGCTAAAGCAAACACATGAAAGACTTTTCCTGAAGCAGACACAGGTGAAAGGATGTTTGGATATAGCGGATATGTAAAAGGATGCTTGAGGAAGGACTATAAATACGGCCCCACAGACAGTGGGAGGTGAGCACTGAGCCTTGGGTTATTTTACTCCACCTTGCTATTCTTCACTAAAGACATGCATTTATTGGTTTGCCTTACCTGGCATTGTTGAGCTCAGCTTAAGATAACACTACCATTGAGAGAAGAAGCTCACGCAAGAACTGTTCCTGAGATTCCTGAGGCAGCTTGCTACTTCTGTGACTTCACCTCAGGCTGGTTGGAGAGCCTGGCAGTTTCTTCAGGATTGAGCTACAGTTGCCTGTTTATGCCTGATGTCTGCTTGCTGAAATGACTGTACTGTAGCTGCTGGATCATTCGTGGAGTCATGCCCAGAGGACTGGTCTGCAGTTGCTAAGTCATATTTGGTGTTTGCTATGGGACTGAACTCTGCACAAGAAGATCCAGCTCACTCCCAGAGAACTATTGCTGAACAAGTCCACTTCCCCCACATCCTAACAACTTTTCTCTTCCACTACTTCTGCTGGGTGGTTGGATAGAGGAGAGGTTGAACCCTTATTAAAAGTAGGTTGCAGAAAAAAAATAAAAAAATAACAAGTGTAATCAAAGGGATTATGCAAATTTAATTTGATGCTTCTTGAATTATGCAAATCCACAGTGCACATAATGTTCTCTGACATGTGCCCCTTGGAGAGAGGGAGAGCACGGGAGAAAGTGGGGAGGGGACAGAGAAGGGAAGCTATACTTGGGAGAACAGGATAACTGGGACTTGGCACTAGGGAGAAGGAACAGCAGAGCAGCTGTGGCCCAGGGGCTCTCCACCCCGTGAAGAGGGAACAGGCGATACTTGGTACCTCTACCTTCTCTGCCACTCCCCCCTTTCTAGGCTTTCACCTTTCCCCTCTCCAGATCAAGCATGACCTTCCTGGTTGCCTGTATTCAATGTCTCCTGTGAAACAGGAATAGCCCCAAATAGTTGACTACTCATGGGAGCAAGACTTGGATAGAGCATGGTCCTGAGAGGCCAGTCTCCTGGTCCTCTGCCTTATAACAGGTAGCCTGATGCAGCTCTAGAGAGTATGGTGGTCTTTTCTTGCTTTCACTGGTCTTAAGGTCTTAACAGAAGAATCATATCATGTGATGACAGAATCCTCCCACTTACCTCCAGGCACAGGATGCCAAACCTGACAGGGAGGTTATGCATACACTCCAGAGTCACACATTGTCACCTGAGATGACAAGCCACAGGGAAGGTGAAAGTCTGATCCTCTCTTTCCTGGAAAGAGGGCTTTGTCACAATGGTATAAACATATACAATGCGCCAGTCAAATCTGAGCCCTCACAGAGACACACATAAAACTAGTGCATAGGTAACCATTGCATAATCACCAGTGCGAAGCATGTAAGCACTCTGGTACAAGCTTCCAACACGTGAATATCCATAATGTCACTTATTTGCCTAACAAGGCCCTTGCTTTGATATCTAGTATGGGGCAAATGTGGCACCTGGACACATCTGAATCTGCTGGACAGAGACAATGAGGCAGGTCGATCTCAACACATGCTGATACCTGTTAACCAAACTCTTGCTAACTCTGTGTCTTAGTTAGGGTTTCAATTGCTGAAAGGTCATTTGGTTTCAAATGACCAAGGCACATTGGGGAGGAAAGAGTTTATTTGGTTTGTGTTTCCATGTTGTAGCTCATCACTGAAGAAACCCAGGACAGGAACACAAACAAGGCCGGAACCTGGAGTCAGGATTTTGTACAGAGGCCCTGGAGGGGTGCTGCTTACCACTTGCTCTTCATGGCTTGCTCAGCCTGCTTTCTTATAGCACCCAGGACCACCAGCCCGGGGATGGTACCATCCACAATGGTCTGGGCCCTCAGGTATCAATCACTAAGAAGAAAATGCTCCACAGGCTTGCTTATGGTTCAATTTTATTGAGGCTTTTTTTTTTTCAATCAAGGCTCCCTCCTCTCCAGTGACTCGAGCTTGTGTTAAGTTGATATAAAACCAGCCATTTCCACTGGATAATATTGGTGCACAGTATTTTTAAGTTAAAAAAAGCAATATATTGAACATTCATAATTTCACACAGCAAAATGTGTGCAATCGTAAATAAATATTTCTCTGCAAGAGGCCTCCCTTCATTTATCTACTACAGCAATTTTCAGGATATAAATTATTCATATATTAGTTTCTTTCTGAAATTATTAGAGTTGTTGTCCTCTCAGTAAATTCTGTAAATAAGCAAAACCATTTTTAGTGAAATTTAATAAAAGCATAAAATTAGCTACCCTGAGTAGTTGGAAAATATGTGGGAAAATTGTGAATAAGTTAATGTATTTGTAATAAAATGATGGCTAACATGCTTACAGAAAACAGTGCAATATAGCGACATTTTGAAATTGGCCCAGAAAATGTGTTTGTTGGTAAAGTAAGGGAAACAGGATCATTCCAAAGATTCCCACTCTTTCTCATTTCTTGTTTTTGCTACTGTAAAGTAAAGCAACTGTTACTGACCCCAATACACATTCTTTACATCTTCATATGTGACTATAAAAACAACACACAAAGATAAAATAACATCGGATAAACTATTGTATACAAGATCCAGGACGAATGATAATGGAGTATAATCTCAGTGTAAATACCAGCATCTTCCTCTGGCATTTGTTGGTGTAATATTTATTCTGAGTTTCTATGTCCCAGATGGACTTGACTCTGTCAGCTAGGGAAGAAAGAAAGGACAAATGTGGGAACATAGAAAAGTTGGAACTAGACAAATTTGCTCTCAGATGGAGAAGCCTCAGTACCCCCAAATCCTCAGCATGTTCATTAAATACAGTTGAACAAAGAGATGGGAGTATTACATACTGCTGAATTAAGCAGGAAGGGTTTATAGTATACAGGAGAATAGAGCAGATAAGATTAGCCAACCTCAGTGGGTAAGCAGCCTTCAGGTCTTAAATATCTGAGGGAGGAGAGCTATGATGGATGCACACACTTTCAACATTCCCCACCAGAACAAGAGAGCTGCTTTGTTATCCCCCTGGGCTGCCCCAGGAGTAATGCTTTGCCTTTGTCCCGTGGTGGTTCAAAAAGAATGGAAAGTCTATGAAATATATACTAAAGACAGAAACCACAGGGAGAGAAGCAAGTGACATGTGATTTGGGGTAGATGCTTTTGACATGTTCACTGATCTCCTTGACTTGCAGAGTGCCGATAGCTCTCTGGCCTCAGGGTGAGGCTTGCCAGCCTCCAGATCAAAGGCACACCTAGGTACTGACCCCTGACATGCTCCCAAGCAGAAGTGTCTGGGGCCAACTTTGCTAATTACAGGTTGTTTTCTGCTGTTTCCAAACAGGGTGAAAGCCAGTTCAACTTGAACTGTGAATAATTACACACTTGAATAAGTATGTGATTAGCATTATTTGTTGTGGTTGGGTCTGGAGTGATGGGACAAGAATGGAGTGATTGCATTATTTACAGCTTAATTGTAGACAAGTAATTACTTATGTACACGCCTGGTGTGGGTCAGAGAGGACTCTAGGAAGAATGCAGATGATCTGAAATCCAACTTTCCAATCTCACTTCCTTAGAGCATGATAAAGAGAATCCACTGTGCGTTTCTTGAATGAAATGCTTTGGAATGTTAAATGTCTTGTTCAGTTACTAAAAGCTTTCTAATAATATATTATGTTACCTGCCTCTTTCCGTCTCCTGGAGAAGGCAGGCTTCACATATTTTATTCAATGCAGTATAATATTGTTACAACTAGATTTATCAGTTTTGGCCAGGTAAAGGGATCTCCTACTACACAACTATTTCCCGTTTAAAAGACTAGATGTAATTAGGGAGTGAAAAGCTGGTCCATGGATAATTTTTTGTCTGGTATGTTGTAGATGTATTTAGCTACCTCAAAGGCCACTACACACTTGATACCAATAGTAGCCTCTTAGTTGCAACCTACCCAACATCTTCACATATTGCCATATCAGACTGGTTGAGAACCTCCATAGTAATCCCTCCAAAGCTTCTCCTTGAGAAATGATTACTAATGTGAAAATCTCTCTCTCCTTTCTCCTCTCTCTCTCTCTCTCTCTCCTCTCTCGATGGGATGTGTTGGGTTTCTTAGACTGTAATATGCATGGAAGTCGCTTGGGGATCTTGTTAAAATCTTGTTCTAATTCAGGAACTCTGCATTGGTTTCTAATGTGGTGCATTCTTAACAAACTAAAAGTGTTGCCCACATTGCTGGTTTGCAGACTACACTTTGATTAACATGGTCCTACAGGATCCCAACAGATTTACTGACTGACTGAATGAATGAATAATTAAAAGCTCCAGATTTCTTTTGTGGAACGTGGAGGTCTTTTTTTTTAACCACTGAACTCTGCATGTATGAAACTTATTTCTTCTTATTATCACTATGTTATAATATTAAGGGAGATTAACTTCATTTTATTAAACAGTTTATATATTTGAAACATGACAAAGATCTGTGAATATGAAGCATCTACATTTAGCAGTGCCTAAAGAATTGGCTAAATTTATTTTCCTATCTTTTGAGAGTCAGCCTATGGTGCCACAATTCTATTTTTATCATCATCATCATCATCATCATTCATCATCACCATCATCTTTGAGTTGTTATTTATGTACCAGTGCTTGCATGAGGTTATTTGTACCATGTGCAGTCGAGTTTTAGTAGATGCTAGAAGAGGTTATAGAATCACTTGAAACTGGATTTACAAGTTGAGAGCAATTCAGTGTAGGTGGGATCTGAATATGGATCTCTAAAAGAGCAGTAGGCATTTTTAACTGCCAAACTCTCCAGCCCCCCTAGCTGTGATTCATTCAGCCTTTCTCTTCATCAATTACTCTGTGCACTGCATTGTTGTATAGCAGTTTCCTTGAGATCAAAACATTTTATCCTTCAGCCAAGTTCATTAACAGAAAGTGAACAACTCAATCCCTGAAACTGACTGGATTCACTAGGCCCCTCCCTCCCAAAGAATAAGCTGTAAGTGACTCCTGAGAGTCACTTTGCAGAAGGAGTCAAGCTGCAAAGAAGAGTATTGAAGCTGCCTGAAAGAAGCAGAAGGCATTCAAGCTGTCTTCTTCTTGTTGTTATTAATCATTCTATTCATTTACATCTCAAACCACTTGCAGGTTACCCCCTCCACCAACTCCCCATTCCACATCTGCCCTGCCGCCTCCCCTTTGCCTGTATGAGAGTACTCTCCCACTCACACTCTCCTGCCCAACTGCTCCAGCAATTGGTATAGAATGACTGAGTCACCTGGTAAGGACACTCTCCAACATGTTGAGTACCTTGTGTACTGTGCACAGTGCTCTAGGTTTCCACCTTTGTGAGCTGTCACCCATGCTGGAGTGGGCTTCATTGATACAGCTGTCCTCATTTTGCTCCTTTAAGTAACTCCTCACTCATATTTCTGTAAGTAACTCCAATAAATTCATTTTTCACCAAGTTGGATTTTGGTGATATCTGTATTTTGGTTTGTTGTGGGATTTCTATGAAGGTGAGTGTTGCCTCTACCCAGGGAAAAAAAAATCTATCTTCTGACAGGTATGCTGCTTAACTGCTTATATTAAAACATGTGTGCCATTTGCAGTAAATGTAGACTTAGAGCTGTATGCATTCATCATGTGTATTTTCAAAATACTAAAATGCCGTGTTTGATGGGAGAAGTAAAATGCCTTTTAGCCAAAACTGCACACAAAAGACAGAATCCCTCAGCAAGGCTAACTGGTTTTCATTGTCAACTCAGTTAGTGAGAACCCAGTTTCAAATGATCTTCCTTCACCAAAGGAGAATGATAGCCACTGCAGAAGTATAAGGGTGACTTCCGTCAAAACTGAATACTTCAATTCTCAGTTTCTCAGTCTTTTGAGAAAAGGTCCTCAGTTTCTCAGTTAGTCAATTGATGGATTGGCTGCAAGCTGAAAAGAAATCCTAAGAACTTGAAGATTGAGAGGGTCTTCTTTAGAAGTACAAGGGCTTTTATTGCACTTTTAAACTGAAAGAAAGAGACAGACACACACTATCATATATTGCTGTATACAGAATTCCACTATAGTGATGGACAATAGAGAAATTGCCATACTGGATGTGGTGTTTCACATCAAGGCTAAGGAGAAAACGATGTGAATAGCTCCCATTTCAAGAAAGTAATGAGTTCACTGGGATAAAATGTACTACAGTTTCCCATCTTGCTACTGTATCACTCATATACACTCATGCTACAGATAAGTCACTGGCTAGAGCTGATCACATGCCCAATGTATCTTACTTTAAGAACCATTTGAATTCTCCTGTTATACTGTGCCTCTATCTATCTATCTATCATCTATCTATCTATCTATCACTATCTATCTATGTATTTACCTATCTATTTATCTATACAATGGTGGAGAATATACCCAAAGCCTCACATTAGCCATGCACGCTCTCTACTACTGAGCTACAGGGCTAACCTTTAACTGATACCTAGCCACAGAAATGTCAATAGGATATATACCTTACACTTTACACATGGCCTTTTAAGTCCTCCATGAATGATGTATAGAGAGACAGAGGATAATACAGCTATAAATATATTATAGGAGTACACAAGCATGAACGGATTTACTAGGTGTAAAATATTGGCATGATGTTTTGAACCCAATAAGGACATCATAAATACCATGGAGAACATACCAAAGAATCCCTTCATTTTTCTTCTTTCTGAAAATGAAAGAGGTTATGCTTTGATTCAACTGACTTGAAGAGACGGGGTATGAGGTGCTAATTAAGGGCTTGGTGTGCACCATGCTAAACTGTTTTCCCACTGTTCTTTCTTTCCTTTCTAATCAGAGATGGCAGGCTGGGGCTTCCATTTCCTTGATGCAGGACAGCATTTCTACTTCTGCCTGCCAATAATGCTTTGTAATCTGATATGTGAACAAGCTTCTCTCAAATGGCCTTTGAAGAGACTCTCAGAAGTTTAGAACATCATAAAAGTTCTTTAAAAGCTAATAAGACCCTTGAACCATTTCACTTCAGTCATCCAAGCTTTTTGGATATGATTGGTGTTCTTTGAATACAATAAAAGAGAGAAGATAGTAGGCAAAAATTCCCACCCATGTTAAGGAAAGCACAGAACAGCCAAGTTGGAAATTTAAATAAATACATATATATCAGTATAAGTTTAAATATATATGTAAATTTGGGTATATGATTCTTCTTTAGATCCATGCGTATGATTCCTAAAGACAAGACTATAGAGAAGTGGATTACCCAATTGAGGTATATGTTGCTTATTTATTATACCAGTTCCTGTTCTGCACAAATGTTGTCTATTTTTATTTTATTTTTATGCATACACATACACAAGTATGCAGTATGCATATCTCATGAGCGAGGAAGGTAAATTTAAGGATACAGAATGACTTTTTCAATATCTAGAACTATTACACAGATAGGACAACACTCCCGATATAAGTTTTGTCAATGACTATCGACTGCTGTACTGCCAAGAAGATGTGTAATTTTAAACAACAAAGGAAATTCCAAATTGTAAGTGCCTTTTACACAAAGCAAAGTTATTTGGAAATGAAGAAAGTATGTGTCTCTCTTCCAGAGAACCTCCTTTCCTGAATCTATTGTCTCGTTCTGTGACGTGTTCACAGTGTCCTGTTTCTATTACTGGCTAAGGTTGAAATTTCCGTTTAACTGTTCTTTGCTGTCATTAAGTTTTTATACTCTAAGTTATGCCATGGGGCAGGTTATATAGGACTTAGCAACATATAATTTAAACAGTATGGATAGCTATTGCTAATTGCATTTAAGATGAATTTCTTTATTGTTATTATTATTATTATTATTATTATTATTTGTTTAATTATTTAAATCAAATTGTAATTTTTACTTATTCACACAGGGGTTATAAACACAAAAAGGCAGGATGTGGGGAAGGGGAGGACACAGGGGCATAGGTGTTCAGGGGGAGTACAGATATCTTTCAGAACAGGGTATCAGCTGGGTGAAGGTTCAGGGGACAGGTCACTATGACTCTGCCTATGATTCACTTGTCCTTATCTAAGTTGGTACTATCCACCAAGGCTACCTATTTACAAGGTCTATGACTACTCAGGCTGGTAAATTTCCACAAAAGCTGCCTGTTTACAATAGCTTATAGCCATCTGTTTTAGTGTTTTTCCACAGAGACCCAAGACTTTGTGTTAGCATGTATGTATGTCAGGCCTATTGCTGATTTTAGGCCTATGGCTGATTTTAGGTCTTCAGTGTATAAGCAGGGCTGCCCCTGACATCTCTTCCCTTCTCTAAGTATAGAAGGGCCATGGCAATTCTAATCTTGTGAAGGCGGGATAGAGGCCTGACCTCCAATAATTGAAGGGGACCTTGTAATGGCTCCGGTCCTCTTGTCATTGTCCAGTGAGGCATGAGGGCCATACCCATCCTGATGTCTTTTTCCTGGAGAAGGGATACTTTTGACATCAACCCCTATGCAGTCAGGGTTGTCCCTCAGGGAACCCAGAGAGATATTTTTAACTTTTATTTATATTCCCTTGCAGTGCTTAGCCTCGCAGCCTAAGCAAGAATTCAGATTGCCAGTCAGAGGGGGTTCTGGTTGGCCCCTCTCTGCTTGGTCTAGGGGCGGAAGTCACCTCTTTTAGGTTGGGTGGAGATGGGTTTTGGGAACACCCTGGATAGAGTAGCAACCTCATCTTGAGTCTCGTGGTCCTCCATAGCTAACTTATGATAATGTATCTGAATAGGTTTTGCTACCAAATTATCTATCTGTTGTTTCACAAAGTTAGTCAGCCTATTTAAGGCCCAGGGACCAAAAGGAATCAGCAAAAATAACCCAATTAATGGTCCAAAGATGGGAGGAAGTAAGGTTGACAACCATGGAGAGGTTGAAAACCAATTCTTGTACCAGCTCTCATCTTTCTCTTTCTCTCTCTGTCTTTTCTCAGGGCCTTCTCTGACCTTTTTCATGCTCTCTTTAGCCATCCCTGTCTTGTCTATTTAAGAGTAACATTCTTCTTTAAGGGCTGTACACAGTCAAGAGCTGTACACAGTCTTTTCTATTGTAAAAGAGTAAATCACGTCCAATAAAGTCCTTTGCAATTCTTGGAGATCATTTCAGACAGCGACACCAGGGATTTCTTCAGATTAGTGATGTCAGTCTCTAGCTGTTTGATGTCCTTGTCAATGGCCCATCAAAGGTCTGAGTAGAATAAGTCCAGAGGCCACCATCAAGATTAGAACTTCTACCAGCCAACATCACTGATGTTTCATTTTTACCTGAGATACTGCCTGGGTTAGAGCTCCTGGGATCCCCACTTCTGTCGGGTTTTGTGAGGTTGGGTGCAGAGCTGCTGCCCGGGATCTGTTCCGTGCTTTGGCCGAGACCAGAAATGTCCATGAATTTCTTATCTTAAGCAAAAACAAACAACAACCCCCCCCCAAATATTTTTTTCTAAGGTTTCCTTAACTCTAAATTTCCAGACCATCTATTGTAATGCCATTACTGTAGACAACTATCAGAATTGAGTTGAGGAAATGATTTAAGAATGATTAAAAATTAATTTTAATTGAAGTGACCAGAGACTATCATATATATGCCAATGTGCATATCTCTATAAAAAGAGAATTTAATGTGTAGGCTTATTTTCTTTTTGTATCTAATCAATTTGCATTATGGAAGATTGCAGGGCATGTATACATTTTGTTTTGAAATAAAATCCCTGAATGTATAGACTTTCACTATGCCTCATACCTATTTCCTTTCTTTTACTTGGTTAAAGTCCTAAAATCTCTAGAAGGAGAGATGAGAAAGCTACAAAGAAGGGGAGAGGATAATAAAAAGAGCACATCATGGGAAGACAGTGTATACAGCCTTCCGTGGTCTCTGCTACATTCTCTTCCTCCTTTGACCAAAGCCAGGCAGATGCTTTCTCATTTACATTACTTATGCCACATTTTATAATGCAGGAAAATACTATTATCCTTATTACTGTAGATCTGAAACCGGTTTGACTCAAACTTTGGAGTACAAGAAGGGCATAATACTAACTTGATTATGTGCACGTATCAGTTTCACATGTCCAGAGCAGGTTTGGGGACATTTGGTCTGTCTCGCTGATGTTACAGTTTTTCTGGGCAACATTTTTATATCAGTTATTACATAGCAACTAATCATAAGGGAGATGTTGGAAGTTTCATAATGAGAGATTCAAATAATATACATACTTGACAATGGGATGGTCCTCTAAAGATTTAGAGGGTAGGAATCACCCACAATCATGTAATTAGAAAGGCTATAAGCCCTTCCCTGCAGCTGTCTGTACACCATTCACTTAATAGCTGCCAAGTCTTATTGGGATCGAAGAGATGACTGTGTACTCTCCCAGAATGTGAGAAGGGATATGGAAATGACACCCCAAAGTTCTTCAGGAACCATCAGAAATGCGCACCTTAAAAACTCATTTGCCAGTGTTTATATTTTCTAACTTATTTTCATTTTATAATTTATGTTATAAAAATTGTTATAAGAATTGTTAAAGATACTTCTAATACCCTGGATTCTTGAACTCTCCTGAGAATGGAATGGCGGTATCTTTGTGTAATTTAGAGGTAGAATTTAAAGAAGTATCTAGGTGAAACTGTGCAATGCATGTGCTTATAACTCCCCGAGTGGCAGCAGGGGATGGGGTTCCAGAGGAAGACAGTGGGACTATCCTGTTATTAATTTCTCTGTATTTATAGACATACCAACCAAGGATGCAGTTTGGAGTCCTTTAGCTGTGTTTACAATGAATTTGTCCCATATTTAGAATGGGAGCCAGAATATATACATGATTAATAGCTGAGGGCTATATAGTTTTCAGAATGCGAGTAATTGGTAGCTTTTCTGTTACTGTTGGTGCTGTTACAGATGGGAACAACTCATTTTCCAGGAACACAATCAATTTCATGAGTATATGATTATCTAAATTATAGCTTTTGTGGATATTTTTATAGTTGTCCCTATGTGTTAGGCTATAGTGAAGCAGAGAAAATAATACACTTGATACATATTAAGACTACAGAAGATGGAGCTGGAGGGTCAATTCATACCAGCATGCCTGTTCCAAATTCTCACCTCAAAAGTTCTGTTTCTATAAAATTCGAACGTGGCAGAAATGTCTTGGCAGGGCATTTGCTCAGTATTTGTTTTGCATTTAGGTTCTAACTAATGAAAAGCCTTTTGGCTAGTGGCTTTTGACTGACTTCATAGATAATAATTTAAATATGCAAATGAAGGCAGTATACATTGTGGAGATTAGCACCATTGCAATTGAGAAAGACCTAGGAGATTAATATAATACCTCTCTGTGAATATCAGTTATGGCATTTCCAAAGACTATCCATCAACTAAAGAGGGAGTGATGTATCCTTGCAATGGGAGCCACCATCCCATAGGAGAGTGGTTATTGATATTCCTAATGCTACAACCTTTTAATATAGTCGCTCACACTGTAGTGATCCCCAAAATATCATTACTTCAATGCTACTTTATAACTGTAATTTTGCTAGTCTTGTGAATTGTAGTCTGTAGTATATGATATACAGGATATCTGATGTGATTCCAATAGAGCTTACAACACAGAGGTTGGGAACCACTGCCACAGCTAGACAACCTGTATTCACTCTCTGACAAGAACTGTCTATGCATGTGTTAAAGGTCCCGTTAAAGTTGAACCATATTAGCATAGTGAACCTACTGTCCTAGACTCTGAACAAGTCTTATTAGTTACAACTGGTCAGTGGTTCTTAGGCCTTCTCTATACATTCACAGAGGGAAAGAGAGAGAATCACAGGGAAGAGAGAGAGAGAGAGACAGAGACAGAGACAGAGACTCCTGCTGCCATGATGTGAGCCATTTCACTTAATTGCTTCAGTTTCAGTCGTGGCATTCTGCACCACCATGTGCAGACCCAGATGAAATTTTTCTAGTTACTGGGCACTGAACCCTCTGAAACAGGAAAACTACCTTTTTTCTGTCTGAAGGAATATTGTCAGATTTCATGTTAGAGCAACCAGGAAGCTAACTAGCCACAGACATAAGTCAAAGAATGTTTCTTGCAGGTTTTAGGTTTTGCTTTTTGCTTATTTTAATGAGGATTTTATTTCTAAGTCTGTGTCATCTCTTCTTTCGGTCGGCTTGGGACACTTATGTTGTCTTTCTGTGGATGCTTTTGAATTTTCCATTTTTAAGAGAAGTCTAATGGCATTGTCTTTATCTTTCACTTAAAACCTCTTGATTCCTAGGAATGCTTTTTAAAATTTACTCTCAGTGTTCATTGCTCACAGCCTTAAGAGACAAGACTGAACAAAACCAATTCTGTCTTTAATATGCTAGAATATTTAGGCTAGAAAATTAAGATGGACTAATATGTCTGAATGAGTTAGTTCACTTACAGTAAATAAGCATCAATACTTTTTATTCTTATAAAAGGCCTCTGAATGCCCTTGTAGAACACCATGAACAAGAGGTTCAAGGGCCTTTGACAATTTTCCAAATGGCACAGCTGGATCAAAGACCAGGAGAGTAGGACAACTCTAGTCATAAAGTTGAACTTACAAGAGTTAGAACATGCAGCTAATTCTTGTCTTCTGGTGACTTTACACTGCAGATGAAAATATAATACAACTCTGAATGGAATCCTTTCCTTGCACCAGAGTGAAATAAGTCTTACTCGTGGGATCATTTCAGGAACTACCACGTTGGTATCAATTGGTGCTCAGGCCGCTGGGCTATGTCTGAAGAGCCTCCCGTTTTGTTAATGGCATTCTTAATTGACAATATAACCATGACTCTGAAGGGTGTGAAATTAAAATCCTGAGAAGCATGTAAAATAGCATAATTCTGAAACTCCATGTTAACAAAGGAATTTAATTGGATAGCATCTTATTCATGATTAGCTTTTTATACCTCAGTAGTTTCAGTTGGTTTGAAATGGAAAACTTGATCTCAAACATCAATTATTTTTCCAACATGAAAAAAATGATAAAAAAAATGTGGATTAAGTTTCTAAAATGTCCTGAAGTAAAATATAACATTTGGTATCTAATTTTGAAATATTGATGTCTTACAAAGTGTCTGTTTTCTTCCCTTAGCCAGAAGTTTATTATTTCATCAGATTCTTGAGGTAATTCCGCAAGCTTATATGTTCAATTCTTGCTCGTGTTTCAATACCTTGTAAATACAGATTATGTTATTGATCATTTATTTTGAATTTTAGGTTTCAAGAATTTTGAGTTGTAGTGTTTTACTTAAATTTTACCACGTGGTTTCTCCACAGATCTGGAACTGTTAGTTAAATTCAGCACAGGATGAGATGGCTAAGTACATATTGCATGAATTATTCAATACAATAGAGTTAAAACTATGTCTTTGTACTAATTGCATGGTATGTTGGGCAATAAGCATCTCACAGAATATTATTATCATCCCTATAATTACATATTACTGGGAAGGCTAGGCTGACTCCATGAGAGGCTTCAAATTGGCAGGTCAGGAGCCAGGCCTAAATCTCTGTTTCTAAGAATTGGGCAAGTCTAGGCAAGTCCAGGCCTCAGAAGCTGCCCTGCCACCTGGCCTGAGGCAAGGACAATTGTCAGGGGCAGCCCTGCTTACACTGAAGGCCTAAAATCAGCAATAGACCTAACATACATGCCTGCTGGCACCAAGTCTTGGGTCTCTGTGGAAAAACACTGAAACAGTTAGCTATAAGCTATTGTAAACAAGCAGCTTTGGTGGAAGGCTGCCAAGCCTGAGTAGCCAAAGACCTTGCAGATAGGTAACCAACTTAGATAAGGACAAGTGAATCATAGAGTCATAGTGACATGTCTCCTGAACCTCTAGCCCCCTGATACTCTGTTCTGGAAGATATCTGTACTCCCCCTGAATACCCACATTCCTGTGTCATCCCCTTCCCCACATCCTGCCCTTTTTGTGTATATAAGCCCTGTGTGAAACAGTAAAGATTGCGATCTGATCAGACTATAGACAGGTCGTGATTCCTCACGTCTTTGTCTGCTATCCCCTGCCCCCTGCTCTCTTTCAGGTGATCTCCCCAGACTCCTATTTAATGTCCTGCTGGACAGACAGACAATGGGTCAGCAGTAGTTTCCAAACTTCCTCAGGTATAGTTCCAGGCTCCAAGCCCCAGTACTGGTTCCTGTTAGTACTCTGTCTAAACTCCACGTCCACAGTTACCTGGCAACAGCCAGGTAGGCCTGCCCCCTATAAAAGGGGCTGCTTGCCCCCTCCTCCCTCTTGTTCTCTTAATCTCTTGCTCACTCTTGCTCTCTTGCCTCTAGCTTCCCTCTGTCCCCTCACCCCTCCTCTCTTCCCTTCCCCCTCTCTCCACATGGTCATGTCTGGCCTCCACCTCTCTCCTCTCCTCTCCTCTCCTCCTCTCCTCTCCTCTCCTCTCCTCTCCTCTCTACTCTTTCTCCTCTCTCTCTCTCTCTCTCTCTCTCTCTCTCTCTCTCTCTCTCTCTTTCTCTCTGCCTCTACTACCCTCCTGGCTCCTCTCCCCATGCCCTGAATAAACTCCATTCTATGCTATACTGGTGTGGCTGGTCCCTCAGGGGGAAGAGATGCCTCAGCATGAACCCGCTGAAACCTCCCCTTCCCCCATACCTCTCCACACACCTACAGGACATACTCTTTATCTCTTTATCTTTTTATAAACACATCAGTTCTTATGGAATGTCCCTAGAGATGGAATAAGATAAAGGTCAGCTCCTCCAGAATTACCCTAATGTGCTTTAAATCAGACCTTTGAACTCATGTGGTTGTCTCTCTTTCTGGGTAATGGGAGACCCCAGCATGGTGGAGTTCTACAGAATAAAACACTCTTTGCATTTACATACTATTCGAGTCTGGTGTATCATTCTTCAGCTAATCATAGACCCTTACATTACCTTGGTAGATTAGTCGTGGCTTTTTTTTTTTTTAATGAGAAATTTAAAACTGATTTATTTAAAAGTAAAATGACTATTATTCATTTCATTTAGAACACATATTAAGTAAAAAACACAAATATTTCATATTAAAATGTGGTTTTTAAATTGGCAGTTTTGTATAGACACTATAGAGACAAAAATCTGTGCATAGAAGGTTCTAATTTCATGTGTTTTTCATAATATCATCAAAATATAATAAAATTATTGTTGCACTAAATTTTAAACAGGCATCCTTCTTAACAAAATTGTCAGAAAAATTCACATGTACAGGAAAATATTAATGACATATCTTGCCCACATCTCTCTACCCTTTGAACTTCCTTTGAACTCTCTCCAGTTCTTGCTGTTTATGACAAAAGGAGCCACTGCTTAGGAAGTATTCAGCTTGCCTGGGAAGCAGCACCAGGGCCACTGACATTGCAGCTCTGGCGTTAGATGCTGAAGCTTATTTTCTTGCTAAAGTCCCAAAGCAGTGTGGAATGTCAGCTAATTGAAACTGGCAATTATCCTACATAACAACATAAACTGTTTCATTCTAGGATATGTGTTGCTTCTAAATTAATAGCTATCAATCTTCTGGCTTTTTCACAGTTCTTCTCTGTCCTTTTGTCGAATTGTTGAGCCATCAGTCCTTGGGACAAACCCATTTCACCATTTTTTATTGACCATGGTTTAATGAGTGACCTGGTCTCCCTATTTGGAAAGATTGTAATAGGTCCATCTATCTAAGGGTCTGTCAGACAGACTGAGCTGTGTAACCTTTATATTACACATATTGTATGTTGGGCTTCTAAATGGAAAGGTTTTAAAATGAAACTCCAAATAATTGTATTAGTGTGACTATTTGCAATTATTTTAGATACTCGTTGGGGGAGTCATGTTAAGCACTAAAGCAATGGATCCTCAAATTATGACCTACTGAGAAAAGCCATCTCTCATAAAATGAATTGTATATAGTCAGATGCTTGGCTTGCTTCTAATAGGCAGTATTTCACACCAAATGGCTTTGAGAGAAATGCATATAGTATAATTTTCAGACAAAGAATGAATATCTTCTTTGTGGTACAGAAAAAAATGTGTGTTCTCTGTAGCTATACAATGAACAAGTGCACTTTGACTTTATAAAATTGAGTTACTTCAGAGAGCACTTTACAGTAGCTTAAACCCAAATCAAGATTTTTCTCTTGTAACAGATAGACAGCCCAAAGGTATCTGGGCTTGACCTGTTACAGGAAAGCAAGCCAACAGGATAACTCTGTGCTATTATTTTACATATTCAACACTTGCTCAGAAATGCAATTTTTGGTGATTACTTAAAAGTTGTATTTTGTCCTCAGATCACAGCTTACCATGAAATTATAAAAACAAAGTTTTCAATTGAATCGGAAAAATACATGCAATGTCTTCCAAATTTTGCTAGAAATATGAAGCAATACTTTGTTCAACTTCAGTTCTAAATAGCAATGATAATCATGACGTATATTCACATGACTTGTAAATCTTTCATACATTGTCCAGAGCTGAACCAAAGCAGTATTGGTAACAATAAATAATTGTTTTATTCAAATAATTCTTTAAATTATTTGATTAATAAATTGAATGTGTCATTCAAAGAATTGTTGCTTAATAAGCAATTTAAAAATTTAATGACATAAAGCATATACACATTCATATATACATATACAATATATATATATTTATACACAAATATATGTATTATGTGTGAGTGTATGACAGTATTACTTCTTGTCTCTGCATGAGAGAGCAGGCAGAGGTGCACGAAGGCATGTGTGTATAGATCAGAGGATAATCTTTGGGTGTTGCTCTTGCCTTTCTACCTCATTTGAGATAATATCTCTTTACCAGTGCATAAATCAGGATAGTGAGCCTATGACCCTCTGAGATTTTCCAGTCTCTGGAAATCAACTGGGTATGGACCCAAAGTATCAGAATGTTCTTACTTAGTATTAACATCTATCAGAGAATATCTTCCAAAGAAGACTGTTCAATACTCAGACAGGGAGTGTTTGATAATCTCAGAAGTTAAGAGTGAGTATCTGCTATTTATTCATGAGAACTGGAGTTCACAGCCCAGAAGTCAAGCCTAGTGACTGATATCTACCTATAACTATCACTGAGGACCTGACATCCATTCGTTTTATCCTCCATGGTCAACCATACATGCACACACACACACACACACACACACACACCCTACACATAAGAATGTGTGCTAATCCAAACAAATACATGCAGATGAACATGGATACACTCATAAATAAACAATTTTTAATAAAACAATTATCCAGAAGAGGGTGGAAAGATTGCAAGGGCCAAAGGGTCAAGGAGTTTGCTGTGAAAGTGTGTCCCTAGTGATGTCAGAAGATACATCCATAAAGTCTCACCTACAGAACTACCCAAAGGTGAGCGACCAAAGATGAAACCAATGAACACACCAAAGTGAATGGGGGGAAGCCCATAAGGCCTCAATCAAGAGCTATACACCAAGAACTATAGACAACTAAGAAATGCTAGAAGCAAAGGAGGTCCTCTTCCCTGGGGAAGAGCACACCAATTATTTGTCCACTGCCAAATGATCAGCCCAGATAACATACATACATGTAACATTATATGGCTGAGCAGGCCATATATACATACAATATAATATATATATTATATATATATGTATAATAGCTACCTGTGCTGTCTATTTCCTCTCAGTTTCAAGTTCACCCTTTTACCCTTATGAAAATAGGTCTAAAGACTTTAAGCATTTCCACTCTGCTGATAGTACCTCATCGTTCTGTAAGTGGATCAGTATATAGTGTACAATGTATACAAAGTTCAATGTACACAAAGTACAGTGTACACAATGTACAGTGTATATAATGTACAATATATACAATGTACAATGCATAACCTGTATAATGAACCTGTTTTGGGTCTCTATATGTAAGGGTGGACCTCTGCTTTAAAAAGTATCACAGGACGTGTCTTCTCCATCAACCCCAACCAAAATCTCATACAAGATGACCCAAGGCAGGAGTGCTGCTCTTGCAGTCAAACAATGTTGTCTCACAATTACCACACAGTGTCCCAAGGCATGTGACAGTGGTGCCTCTTATGTGAGCCAACTCAGGCTGGGCTCTGAAGACAAGCACATTTGAACATATCCAGCCTGCTTTTTACCTGACATGATCCAGCACCACAAGCTCCAGAATCCCAGATGCCATGCTAGGTGAAGGGCCCATCATTGGGATCTGGAGGCAGGAAGAAATGAGTGTGAGTGGAGAAGCCTGCCCATGAGCGACATGGTGGAAAGCACACATGCACACACACGTGTGGTTTCCATTTCCCAGCAGGTTTCCTTAGCCTGGAACCATCCAGCTGGGATTCAAGAAGACAAGGGAGGTGAGAGAGACGCTAATGACATCTGAAAGCCTGCCTTCCACACACACTGTAAGAGGATAGCTTTGAAAAACAAAGTGAGTCAGAGGACTCACTCCCAGGTGTGCCCTGCGTCAGGCTTTTGACCTCACAATAAGGTATCACCTGCAACGTTCATTTCTGAGAACTCCATGACTGAGTTATGAAAAACAACGTAAAATAAAAACAAATCTCACAGTGTTTTGGGTTTACAGTTTTCTGTTGGATAGTCACAGCTGTACTTGGGTACATGTCTCCCACAGACTGCAGGATAGACAGTCCTGTAATGACATATGAGTCCTTCCCTGACCCATTGCTAGGCTACTTCTCTGGCCAACATGAAATGGAACCAATGACAGGCTGTAAGGCCATGTCACACCAGCGCCTGCTGCTTCACAACTCACCCTCCACCGTCCCAGGTGTCACAGGAGGAGGGGTCACAAGAGCAGTCTGTGTCTTTGTCACAGTTTGAGAGAAGGATGCTGTGCTGTGCCGGCAGCACACTGTCAAAGGCTGCCCTGGCATCTGCCTCAATCCAGCAAGTGCACACATGCAAGGGTTCAGGGGTTCAGAACACAGTCTGGTCAACATCTGAATCTGTCTGGGCTCCTGTCACCAAATCTGACGTCCCAGTGTGGAGTGCAGACCACTCCCCAACATGAGTCCATTCCCAGCAATGTCGAAGGGAGCCCACAGTTCATTAAAATGCAGTCCCATCTGCAGCGCCGTGAAGTGCTGCTTATGAGTGGCCTTGGAGGAATGTGAGGATACTGGAAGGAGATGGTGCACAAAGAAGGTTGCCCTAGAAGAAAGCAGCCTTAGCTGCCTCTCCACTGGTGGAGTGCCATCTGGGCCAATGGGACAGGGAACTGCTTCTGCTGTTCCTCCTTGCTCCCCACACACCTGACTGTAGCCTTCCTGGCTCACAGACTGCCCAAAGCCTTCCTTGACTACTAATGTCCTTCCTATTTCCTGATGGTTACCTGTGGCTAACTTTCCAAGAGGTCATTAATATGTGCCTCCTCCTGTGCCACAGTTTGCTCATTGCCAGGAGCCTCCTGGCCCAGAGAGGGTAGTGGCAGGGGCACAAAGAGTAGTACTCTGGTGATGGCTTTTAAGTCTGAGGGTCTCAGGGCTTTCTGGCTCCCTGACCTGTACTGAAATGCTGAAGTTCTATAAAGTCCTAAAAACTTTTTCTGAGGGTAAAAGACTGCAGGCTTAAGTGATTAATACCTGTAGGCTAACAGCAACGGATTAGGCAATTAGCCTTTGTTCTATCTCAGCAGGCACTGCTGGGCCCTGACTTATGCCTGCTAGTTTGAGGTCACAGGAAGAAAATACACTTGGAGAAGTTATTATAGAGTTTATTGCTAAGTGTAAAAAGTTTCCTATGAAAGCTATCTAAGAGGAAAAGGCCCTAAGTGGGGAAAAGGAAAAAATTCTAACAAAAGAAAAATTCTAAGTGAAAAAATTCTAAGCAGGGGAAAAGGAAAGGAAAGGACGAACTGCTCCTAACGAACCTCTACATCTACGACTACTCTATTCTACTACTACCACGACTACTGCTACGACTACTACAACTACTACTTCTTTGTCTTTGTCCTCAGTACTTATACATCATTCAGAGTACATGGTCACATGTTACAAAGTTCATCACAAGTTCACCCCAAAATTCAAATCATAAATTGAAATAGAAGTTTACAACAGAGAATGTTTACATGCATATCCATTAGGAGTAATTATCTGACTAAACATCCATCACCTGTCTAACTCCACAGGTTCATTGAAGGTTTAAAACTATAACAAAGAAATTAGTGAAGTTTTGTATAAATAAACCCAGGCAGTATTTTCTCTTCTGTCCTAGCACCTATAATAAATCATGAGTTCCCTTTTAGTGACCTTTTGGTTAATTGTTTTACAACCTCTTGGAAAGTGCTCTGAGCAGGAGAAAGTCTGGTTACTATCTAAGAGCAATTAACTGATGACACTTGGGAAACTGGCAGAGTTCTGATTGGAGTTTTGACTATCAGAAAGGGATCTAATAGCAGTCCCACTATAAAAGAGCTTAATAATCAATGATATAATATTAGGAATTCTTATCGGATCATCATTAAGACTTAAGTCATCTATTTATCTATATAGCATTACTACAAGACAGTACATTTCTGTGGATCTGCAGAGATCTGCTCCAAAGGGGTGTGCTATTGCTTAGTGATTGTTACACATGTTTAATAATAATAATAGGAAAAGCATATTAATAGCAGGAATCTTTCCTAAAATAAGTCCCTCACAGCCCTGCTGGAGGGGACTCACTTGGTCGCAGATTATATAATAATCCGAGGCAAGCATTTCAGGATGATCATCTGCTAATAATTAGCTTGTCCCCTTATGCCTCCTGACAGCTCATGCCTGCCTTTGTACCCCCTCCAGGAGAACTCCCATTACATGGTCTAGAATAGTGCACCTCCATGGTCCTGACAGTGTCACTGACAGAGTCTCACTTTCTTGCCTGTGCTGGTCTTAAGCTTCTGGGTTTCTGTGTACCTTGCCTCAGCTTTTCAAGAAACTAGGACTTCGGGCAAGCCTGGTCGTTGATTTTAAAGAAGAAAGCGAAGCCTAAGGAGCCCAGCTATGCTGTTGTGATTGGTAATGTATTTGTGTACTTTCTTTGTGTACTTTCTTTGCCATAGTTAACTTCTGAAGTGCTTCAGACAATGAGAACATGCCAAGGAGCATGGACAAGAGTCCCTGGAGCTTCCTTTAGACCGAGGAAGAAAGAGGAGGTGACCTGTTGGTTGTGGGAATTGGGACACAAAGTCATCAAGGTCACCCAGAGGGGGCTGCTGAGGCCCAGCATTGGTGTCTGTTTGTGAAGATCATGCAGAACCATGCCAGAAGGGCAAAGGGACACTGCTTCATGTTGAAAACTGTGGGTTCTAGAGGCAAGAAGTGGATGGAGGTGTCTCAGGAATCAAGAGGAGACCCTGAGTGAAAGAGGAGGCTGGCCCCCAAAGAAGCTTTGCATTTTGTTTTTTGTCTATTCGCTAAGAATGGGCAATGGCCTTCTTATAGGGCCAGAGCCCAAGTGGTGGAATTGACCATACTGTTTATTTTCTTTAAAGCTCTTGAATGTCTGCTGGAACATTACGTTTTTGCTATATAAGCTCATGTCATCTCACTCATTTTTAGCAAAGGCTGCTACAAACATGAAGACCTTTGTGCATATTTCTTTGTAGAGGAACAACATAATTCCACACTTGTTAATAAATCACAGACACCAGCAGCTGGCATGTCCTGGAGCAAGTACACAAAGGAACAAGTGCACACCAGGGAGGCACACACTGCGCAGGTGCACATGAGTCAGGCTCACCGAACCATGGGAACAGCAATAGGCCACCCTAGATGTCCTCTGCTGACACGTTACAGTGCTACTGACTAAGGGTACAGGATATGGCCAACACTCCTCAAACACTACAGAGTGCCTGTCAGTTAAAGCCACCACTGGAAAGTCCTCGGAGACAAACAAAGTCCCAGCCAGCATCACTGTGTTATCCAAGAACAAGTACATTAGAAACTACCCAGACTCTGCAAATCTTTGGTCATGTATTCACTGATCCTCCAGCAGGGGGCTCCTTGTTCAGATTCTGAGTGCTGTGCTTTTAGAAGCAGGGCCATGCTTAGCTATGAAAGGAATGGACTCAGAAATCATTGTATTTGAAGAGGGGTCTGAGGAAAGGATAATGGGTTCAGGCAGGTCTGCAGGCTGAGTGTGAACCCTTACTTAGCATCTCAGGAGCTCACATTTAGCACTTGGCACAGGAGTAAAATGGCGTCCTGCTCAGCGAGCTGCCAGGACCAGCTTGTGAACAGACATCACTACAGCATGACTGCTAAGCTCATGTGCCACTCCAGTAGGGCACAGCCAGCAGCTACACTCCCTGGACACCAGGACACTCTGTCCGCTCTCTGCTTCATTCCATCCTTGCAGGGGGCGCTTCCTCCATGAGAAAGCACTAGTGCCTGAGGCTGGCAGACACATAAATAGAAGGAGTTGGATGACATTAAAAGAGAGTGTACTTCTTTAAGCCCTGTGCCCAATATGGGGCTCCAGTTCTCTCATCCAAGGATCAAGAAATCCAATTTCTAGACAATTATTACCAGTAGTCTCCTCTCTACAAATACTTTATTTTTGACAATTTTATACATGTATATATCTTGATCATAGCCACCCCCGATTCTGCCCAGTACTTCCCCTCTCATCTTCATAGCTTTTGTCTGTTTCTTTTGGTTTCCAGAAGTCCCAATGCATCATATTGAAGAGTCAGGAACACTCGCTCATTCCGCAACACACTGGGCACCTTACTCAGAGCAACCGCTCTGCTGGGCTACGCTGAACTACTGTGGGGTTCAGAGAGGCCAGATGCAGAAGCCCCACCTGCACCTGCCGTACACTCTCCCTTTGCTCCCACCTGCACCTGCCGTACTCTCTCCCTTTGCTCCCACCTGCACCTGCTGTACTCTCTCCCTTTGCTCCTGGTCCTGAGCAGGGATGCGGGAGGCCGTGCCTGGATGAGGTTTTCTGTCCTTCCGTGGACACCTTCCTCCCAGGACCAGACTCAGTAGCAACAGCAGATTCTTTATTTGGTTGGGAGTTAGAGACATGACTGACATGAGAGTTGGGGCTGAGAAGAGACGCTGTGGTCAGCCCTGTGCTCAGACGTGGTGCATTTAGGGAAGGAAGAGGAGGAGAAGCAGAAGTGTGATTTGCCCTCAGAGGTAAAGGGAAGATTTTAAGGTCAGGGGAGGTCAGCTGCTGCTCTTCACAGGGAGATGAGGATGAGGATGGAGAAGTGACCACTTACGATAGATACCCTTGTCTCCTTTTCAAATAACAGTACTAGACTTCTCTGTTGTGATAGACGCATGGTTACTCAGAATAAAACCACATTTCCCAGCGTCCACTGCAGTCCAATGTGGTTATGTATGGCCAGTGGAGGTAAGCAGCAGATTTCCACGAGTGACCTAAAAGGGAAGGATACACACGGCACATCCCACAGCTCTCTCTGATTGTGATTGTTCAGGAAGGTTCTACTCTCTCTAGCTGCTAAGGATGCTGCTGAGAAGAAAACTAAACCAACTGCCCTCAAAGAGTATCTGTGTGGAAGTCACAAAATCTAGTCTATTAACTCCACTCGCAAAGGGTTGCCATCAGAAACCATTCCATTACTAGTTTTGCGGTCTGTTCTCTATTAGAAGACAAGAACACACAATGAGCAAATGAAGTGAGCCAGGAAAGACAGCAATCCTAAGATCTTAGATGAAGGCCCAGCTGTTGTGCCCCATGGGCAGCGATGGGACTGAGCTGAGCAATTCTTGGCTTCGTTACCTGGTGAGAAAGAGCCTGCAAGGACCCAGGTAGTCACTAGGGAAGTGTGATCACTTCTGGGTGGGGCTTGTACCTGTGTGACCCTGGAACTCTTTGGAGCTACAAGGTCTTGCTGCCCAGTTTTGGAACTTTACACTGGCAAGTGACTCCTAAGCATATTGAAGTGTGAGAAGTCACTGGGCTGGTGTTTTTCACCAAGTGCAGAGGGAGCTCCACTCCCAGGCTACGATGATAATCTTTGGTGATTTCTTCCTGTCAGTGGAGCAGGCGTTTGAGATGGAATACAAGAGCCTTCTGTCCCTGGGAAAGGTCTGTAGTCAAACAGCATAGTCATTGCTGTGAAATTACTTTTCCCTTTTAGAACGAAATAGCAGGGGCTGTAGAGATGGCTCAGTGGCTCACAGCACTTGCTACCCTTGCAGAGAACCTAGTTCAGTTCCCAGCACCTACTCAGCAACTCAGAGCAACCTGTAACTTCAGTTTTAGGGGATCAAGTCATCTTCTTCTATCCATGGGCATTGTATACATGTGGTGCATGGAGGATCACACATACACATGGAAACACACACACAGAGGGGGAGAGAGAGAGAGAGAGAGAGACAGAGAGACAGAGAGAGACAGAGAGAGAGAGAAAGTAGTAAGAAAATCTTTTAAAAGATAATAATTAAAAAATGAATGTAAATAGGCCTGACACACATACATGCTAACACAAAGTCTTGAGTCTCTGTGGAAAAACACTGAAACAGATGGCTATAAGCTATTGTAAACAGGCAGCTTCTGTGGAAATTTACCAGCCTGAGTAGTCATAGATCTTGTAAATAGGCAGCCTCGGTGGACAGTACCAACTTAGATAAGGACAAGTGAATCAGGCAGAGTCATAGTGATCTGTCCCCTGAACCTACACCCAGCTGATACCCTGTTCTGAAAGGTATCTGTACTCCCCCTGAGCACCTATGCTCCGGTGCCATTCCCTTCCCCACATCCTGCATTTTTGTGTTTATAACCCCTGTGTGAATAACTAAATTATGATTTAATTTAAATAATTAAATAAATTAAAAAAAAAGAATGTAAGAAAATGAAATTCCAAAAAGTTACTTTGACATATAATCCTTTTTGCTTGTGTTTCTATAGCAGAATCTTGCTGTGTAGTGTAACTGAACTAATTAATGATTAATTCTCATGCCTCAGTCTCCAGTGTGCTAGGCACATAGTACCATGTTTTGCTACACATAATCTTTTAAACTATCCAAATTTCAAAAACATAATATCGTATGTATGGGTATTCTGTCTTCATGTATGTCTGTGCACCACATACATGCGTGCAGTGCCCACAGCAGCCAAAACAGGCATCACATACCCTGGATTTGGGGTGAGCTGATATGTGGGTGCTGGGAATCAAACCCCAGTCATCTGGAAGAACAGCCAGGGCTCTTACCTGCTAAGCCATCTCTCTAAACCCCTTTCCTTTTTTAAACAGACTCTTACTCCATTGCCCATGCAGGTCTCATTCTCTTGAGAATTAAACAAAAGCCAACACATCTGACTCAGCTGTCTTGCTTTATAAAATATCAGCTGTGTTTTTAGTGTCTGAAGAGAACTTTTTGCATGGGAAAGAATACTTGACGATCTTTGAATATTTACTTCTTTTGACCAATTAAAGGACTGGTTTTGTTGGGTTCAGCTTGCACACCGTGTTACTTTGTGTATCTGCTGGTGTTTTTTACATTGTCTCCTTTGCTTGCTCTTTGATTAATGCTCAGCTACCTCACGGGTCCTCTCAGTGTTTAATATCACTTACAAGCTTAATTAAATTAGCTTAGACTATTTAAAGTAATTAACCAGCTGGGCATGGAGGATCAGGGCTGTAATTCCAGCCCTGGGACACTGATGAGTTCTATGTCAGCCTTGACTACAGTGTCAAATCCTAGCTCAAAAATCAAAACAAACAAAAATTTAAGAAAAGAAAGAAAAATATAAAATTTAACATTTAAACATTTACTATCTAACCTGCTATCTTGGGGTTTTATTGCTGTGAAGAGACACCATGATCAAGGCAACCCTTATAAAAGGACAGCCTTTAATTGGGGTTGGCTTACAAGTTCAGAGATTCAGTCCATTGTCATTGTGGCAGGAAGAATGGTAGTCCACAGGTAGACAGAATGCTGGAGGAGCAGAGAGCTCTACACCTTGAACCAAAGGCAGCCAGGAGGAGACTGGAATTTCACAGTGGGTGAAACTTAAGCATAGGAAACCTCAAAGCCCACCCCTACGGTGCCATACCTACTCCAACAAGGCCAAACCTAGTAGTGCCATTCCCCATGGGCCAAGCATTCAAACACACGAGTCTATGGGGCCAAATGTATTCAAACCATCACACCTGTCTAAAGCTGACTTGACAAATCTAACAAAACCTTCTACATTCAACATTTCACACCAAATTAACTCACTACGAATCACGTTTTGCAATAATATTAGGAAAATAGTGCTATTGCCAAATATGCCAATTATTTGAAAATTTGGAGAAAATAGACAAACTCTTTGAAAATATAACCTAACAAATGCAGATAGAGGGGGAAAGGAGCATTTATGTAGCCACAAGAGAGTTAATAAGGAGTTACAATGTTTTGCCCAAAAGAAAGCAGCAGAAACAGGGTATTTTTCTAGAAAGTTCTGCCATACATCCAAGAAACATGGATTCATTAGGAAAATAGCTCATTGGTAAAGCCTGTGTGAGACTCTAAGTTCTTTCCTGTTGGTAATTTTGTTTTTACAAGCCTAGCACAAGAAATTTATCCTCTAAACAGAATGTCCCCCGTCACAAAGACAGCCCTGTTGTGTTAATATGCAATGTAAGAGCAACGTGGTAATTTGAAATATTTTTTTCTTATTATGGGAATAAATCCTTCCAAGGTGTAATTAGAAAGAAGAGAAAGAAGCTTGGTACAAACAAAATGACACCTGGGGAAATTACAATCACAAGAGATTCAAACATTTACAAAAAATTTACATTTTTCTCTTACAGTAAGACATTGGCATAAATATACTTGAACAATTTGTTAATATTTTCAGTGGAAAAAACAAACAATATGTGTCTGAACTCTTTTTCTCACATTTTTGAAAAGAATTCTGTATACTTTTCAAAGTAGGTCCAAGAGCTGCTCAACGGGCCAGAGATGGATCAGTGGTTGAAGTGCTTGCTGTTTAATCATGGCTGGAGTTCAGATCTCAGGACACACTGAAAGCACACTCCTCTGTAACTGCAGCTACAATTGAATTCTTCCTATTGTTTTCTAGGAGGAGTTGTGGGCTTGTGTTATTGCTAGGATGCTAACTGAAGTAGTGATGCAGAGAGATGTATCCATTGACAATGGTGAGATTTTATTTATTCTCTTAGGGCAATGTACTGAATCATAGTGAACTGGTACCAGTTTTGCAAATTTCCTCCAGTATTGAAACACTGATCCATCCCACCCTTCATTTGCCCTGAAGGGAAGCTCCTCAGGAGGGAACGCAACTCAAAACGGCTCACAATGGTTCCTGAAACTGATGAGACTCACTAGACTCCTTCCCTGCCAGAGAGCAATAAAGGCTGAGAGTCCCTCTCAGATGAAAGTAAGCTGAGCAGCAAAGAAGACTCTCCAAAGACCCAACCTCATACACGCTGTCTGGAAGACGTTTAGACCAACTGAAGCCCCTGGAAAGGACATTCTCCAGCCCGTTAAGCCATCTGCAGGCTGTGCAGTTTCTCCAGGTTCCCAGCTTTGGGAGCTGTCACCCATGCTGAGTGGGCTTTGGTGACGCAGCTGTCTTTGACTCATTTCTGCTCCTGTAAGCAATCTCGCACCCATATTCCTATAAATAACCCCAATAAAACTTATTGGTTCAACAACTAGGACTTTGGTGGTAGGTGCATTTTGTCACATAACAGTACCTACTAGATTTCATAACTGTAAAATTCTATTTATTCTTTGCAATTAGCAAGCACATTGTGAGAAGATATTTTGAAGGGCACTTATATTTTGTTTTCTATAATTGACCATGATGGACAGTTTCCTAAAAGACACATGTACTAGTCAGGACCAGCTGATCTATGTTGAGACGATTTAGGTAACCCTGTGCTCTGCCGAAGGGAACTATGTATCAATTCATTCAAACTTCCCACTCGGCCAAGGGAGCACTCTGAATCCTGGACTCAGGTCGGGTTGGGGAGGCTTTCACCATCCAGAAATGTTGATTTGCATTCTTTCAGGTGACATCATAACCAGCTATGGAACCTTGAAAGCTGTGACTAGGGGCAACCCCCTGTGTTAGACATCATTCGTGAGGTTGCCTCCGATGTGTTAGCTGCTAGGTTTAGACCTGGTGTCTTAACAGGATAAAATAGGACTATTTGTTCGATTTCAAAATTTCGGGTCGCTGACTACAGCACCCTACAAGGATACTTCTGAGGAAGTATTATTAAAACTCCTCAGAGTTTCCTTCCCAGAGTGGACTCTCAGAACTGCCAACATCTGAGTGTCCACCAATCAGACTCCAATATCTCCGTTCTTTGCCTGACTCTGACGGTGCAGTCAACTCTGTTGAGAAGGCTCTCCTCGGACACCGGGGTGAACAACCGAAGAGGACCAACCCAGAGCCAAGCATACGGTTCTTGGAAATCAGAAAGCCTGCTCCTGTCAAAAAAGCAATCCAAGCAGTTATCCATGTGGCAACCTAAAGAGCCTGGGGTGGAGATGAAGCCCAAAGCTTCAGGAGAAGCTCAGAAAAGGAAACAGCAGGATGGAAGTGGAGCAGAAACAGAGTCTGAAGCTTTGGGACAAACTCCAAAGAAAAATGCCGGTATGGAAAGAGACGGTATCTAAAGAAGACAGCAAGGCTTTGAAGAAGACCCTTTGGGAGCAACAAGACCTAGAGATTCAAAGAGACCAGCCGGGCAAGGGTCAGGTACAGAAACTCCAGGAATGTACCGAGAGGAAGCCTGCTGATAGTGGCCAGGGTCTCAAGCGCCCTATTCCATCGTGGAGGAAAGTGAACAAAGCACCCCAAAGGCAAAGCACGGAAGGTTCCTTGATCACCTTAAACGTGTTGAAGACCCACACCTGGACCCACACAGGCCTCACCCAAACACCTCCAAGATGAAAGGGGGCATGTCAGTGCCCAGTCATGAATCGGAAACAATATCCAAAGAGCAAGAACCATCTACACCAGATGAGAGAGAGAGGAAGTGTTCCGAGGAGAAATCAGTTACACAAAAGAGATGTGATATAAACCACGATGGAAAAAGGGGGAACAACTTGGAGCCTGACTTACCGGGAACACCAGCTCTCATCATCTTGGATAGTGGCGGAGGTTACGGGTTACTCCCCAAAGAGAAGGCAGTACTTGTGGCAGAGGAAAAGCCTCTCAAAAATCTAGAAAGGGGCAGAGAAGTGGATCAAAATTTTCATGTTACAGAGGATATGGAGAAGGAAATTAAGAGTGCCCTGGGTCCAGGACCCCAAGAGGAAATCCTAAGTAGGGGATTCAAATTACAAATCACACCGAAGAGATATCCAGACCCTAAACACCGGTCAGTGGCTCAATGATGAGGTCATCAACTTCTACATGAACCTTCTGGTTGAGAGAAATGAAGTCCACGGCTACCCAGCTCTTCATGTGTTTAACACTTTCTTTTACCCCAAGCTAAAGCATAGCGGTTACACTTCAGTGAAAAGATGGACTCGGGGAGTCAATCTCTTTGACAAGGAACTTATCTTGGTGCCTATTCACCAGAGGGTGCATTGGAGCCTGGTGGTCATCGATTTGCGAAAACAAAGGATTGTGTACCTGGATTCCATGGGACAGGCAGGAAGACTATCTGTGAGACCATCTTCCAATATTTACAAAACGAGAGCAAGACAAGAAGGAACATCGAGCTGGACCCTTTGGAGTGGAAGCAATACAGCATGACAGCAGAGGAGATTCCTCAGCAACTGAATGGGAGTGACTGTGGGATGTTCACCTGTAAATATGCTGATTACATGGCTAGAGACCAACCTGTCACCTTCTCTCAGCAGCACATGCCCATCTTCAGGAAGAGGATGGTGTGGGAAATCCTGCACCGTCACTTACTATAACAACATCCACCTGATTGCCTGGTCACCAGTGGTCCCTGTAGTTTTCTATCCATGTCTCTAATATAGCTCAAATAGGATGAATTGGAGAGATTTAAAACAGGTACTGAGCTGTCTGACCGGATGATGCCCACTCTCTTTAATACATTGCTAACTTGGGATGTCAGACTGCTGCCCTAATGCCATCTCTAGGATGCATGCAAGACTGCAGGCTCAGACACTGCTGCAGTCCAACCCACAGACTGTTTTCCTGCTGGATTTAGTCAATGATTTGCTGTTTTTGTTTTAGTTTGTCTTGTTTTTTTGTGTTCTGTCTTTATTTGTGTTTTCTTTTTCTTTCTTTTTGTTTTTGTTGTGTTTTTGGTTTTGTTTTTTGATTTTTGTTTTCTAGTTTGTGTTTGTTTTTGGTTGTTTTTTGTTTTAGGGGATATGTTTTGTTGTGTTTTGGTATCATTTTGTTTTGTTTTTTGTGTTTTTGTATAGTTTTTTGTTTTTATGGTTTGTGTTCTGTTTTTTTTTTGTTGTTTTTTGTGGTTTTGGTTTTGTTTTTTTGATTTTTGTTTTTTAGTTTGTGTTTTGTTTTGGTTGTTGTTTTTTTTTTGTTTTTAGTTTGGGTTTTGCATTTGTTTTGGGCGTTTTCTTGTTTTTGTTTGTGTTTTTTGTTTGTTTTGGGGTGTTTTTTTTTTTTTTTTTTTGGGCTTTGGTTTTTGTTTTTTGTTTGTTGTAGTTTTGATTTGTTTTGTTTTTTACTAAGTTTTGTTGTTTGTGTTTCTGGGTGTGTTTGGATGTTTTTTTGTTTTTTGGTTTTTGTTTGTGTTTTTGATTTGATTTGTTTTTTGTTCTTTGGCTTTTTGTTTGTGTTTTTGGTTTTGTTTTCTGTTGATATTTTTTGTTTGGTTTAGTTTTTGTGTTTTTGTTTATTGTTGTAGTTTTGTTTTTGGTTTTTTTTTATTCTAAGTTGTTTTGTTGTGTTTTCTGGTTTGTTTTTGGTTGTTTTTTATTTTTGTTTTTTTTTTTTTGTTTGTGTTTTTGGTTTTGTTTTAGTTTTTTGTGTTTTTGTTTTTGTTTTGTATTTTGTTTTTATTGTTTGTGTTCTTTTTTGTTGTCTGTTGTTTTGTTCGTGGTTTTGGTTTTGCTTTTTCCTATTTTTTTTTGATTTTTTGTTTGTGTTTTTGGTTCTGTTTTTGTTTTTTCCTGTGGTTTTGGTTTTTTTTTCATTTTTGTTTTGTTTTCTTTTATTTTTATCTTCCTGACACTGCCACAGTGATTATGTTCCTTGACTCACTTGCAAACCTTACCATTGTCATTTTCCAATCCTATTTTCCTTGTTTGAACTGTGTATTTCCCAAACAAATACCTGTCCCAGTGCCATTCTCTGCTGAAGATGAGGAGGGACATCAGCAGGAAGAGGCAGAAGCTGTTCACTAGCATCTCTAATGCTGGAATTGGATGCTGTTAAATTGAAGCTGGGGATCATGGTTGTGGGTTTTTTCTTTTTCATTTTCTTTTTGCTTTTTGTTTTTATTCTTGAAAATATATATGAAATTAAAATGAGTTGCACAGATCGGTGCTGTTCTGAACCACAGTACTCTACTGGACTTGTACAGGATGTACACCTGCAGCCAAGCTACTGACTGGACTCCAGGACTATTAAGAAAAGCATCATGGTCATTTAAAGACTCATTCTTTCCCAGACTTGTCTAGTTTTGGAAGTTGATTTGAAGTAACTATAGTGGCAAACGTCCATGTTTATTTCAGGTCTCACTGAATACAAACCCCATCTAGGGCTGTATTGAATTTTTTTTTTCAAAAGTTCAATTCAATTGAAATTTTATTTTAAAAAGTTTGGTATATATTAAGATGAAATTGAGATTTTTTTTTTCTCATTAGGTTAATATTCCCACTGTGGAAGTTGGGGATTTGGTATTTAGGGTTGATACCAACAGTTATAAAATAACCCATTTTACATGTGATAGTTTGTATTTAACTTTTCTATTCATTATCTTATGGTTGTCTTTATGCAATTTTTACTTAATAAAGTTTAAAGTTATTTAAACATTTCACAAGTTCTGGTGTCTCCTGTTTCTTTTATGGCATAGTAATAAAATCTGGATTGTGAGGTGAAACCTGAAAAGCAGGTGTCGAAGGCTTGACTCAGCAGTTTCAGCCTTAGATACACTGTGCACATCAGTGATTGCTGGGTGTAGTTATGGGAACTTGCTGATCATTTGTAATATTTCTCAAAACACTAATGTCTAACCAAGAAAAAATACATCATGTTAGCAAACAGACCATCTAATTAACATATAATCACTTGATAACAGAAAAGAAAGTAAGGCTACAAATGGGGGTGCAGAGGCTGGAGACATGGCTCAGCAGTTATGAACACTGCCTGCTTTTCCAGAAGACATGGGTTCAATTCCACATGGCAGCTTACAGCTGTCTGTGCCATTAGTTACAGGGGATCTGACACTCTCACACAGAAATACATGCAGGCTGAACACAAATCAATGCTCATGAAATAAAAATGAACTAAAACAGTGCCACACTAGGCCTGGCTTGAGCATCTTAAACCACAGAGCCTGCTCTCAGTGACACATGTCCTCCAACAAGGCCACACATCCTAATAGTGGCACTCCCTATAAGCCTGTGGGAGACGTTTTCTTTCAAACCACCACTATTCCTTCCTTCCTTCTTTCTTTCCTTTTTTCTTTTCTTTCTTTCTTTCTTTCTTTCTTTCTTTCTTTCTTTCTTTCCTCATTCCTTTTTTTCATTTTTTCGTTGAGACAGGGTCTCTCTATGTACTTCAGGCTATACTGGAACTTGCTTTGTAGACCAGGTTGGTCTCAAACACAGAGAGATTTCTTGTCTCTGTCTCCTGGGTGCTAGGATTAATGGTGTGCTCTACCATGTCCAACGATGCAACGTTCTTAGTGGACCAGTCAGGCATGAAACACCCACATTTGACACAAATAAAAAAAAGGAATATTGTTCTAGCTATCACTAACTGTGAACTTGACACTGCCTAGAAGACCTCAAAAAACAAAACAAAACAAAAAGCAAACAAAAAAAAGCTCTCAACTGAGCAACTAGCTTTATAAGTTGGTCTGTAGACATGCATAGGAGAGTTTGTCTTCATTATCTTAATTGATACAGGAGAGCTCAGCCCACTGTGGGTGGCACCATTCCCTGGGCAGGTGGTCCTGGACTGGACAAAGAAGCTATCTGAGCACAGCTGGAACATCATTCCTCCACGGTCTTCCCTACAGGTTCCTTCCTGCCCTGACTTCATTCAATGATGGATGTGACCTAGACATATAAGTCAAACACACCCTTTCTTCCCTAGGCTGATTTTGGTCAGAGGGCTTTGTCACAGCAACAGAAAACAAAACTAGGACACATATGTTTAAGAAGAAGTTAGAACGAGGCAAAAGGAAAATAGGCTATTAGGTTTCTTTGCAGGTTAAAAAAAGAGAACTGTCTTACTGTTTCTTTGAAGTAATTTTTCCATATCAATTATTTTATATAGCATGTATTTAAACACACATAGATATATAATATTGAGGTTTCAAAACAAGTTTTCAAGTACAACTGTTTTTCTTCAGTGCTGGGATTGAATTCAGGACCTCACATATGGGGAGCAAGCACTCTGCCAACCTCCAAAACAACCCACCAGTAACAACAAAAAAGCCTTCCAATCATGAAAAGATAAAAACAAAACATCAATTCTAGTGGAGTATCAAGCACATATTTCAAAGCAGAATACAATTATGATAGGCTGCTTCTAGCTGGTCATTTTCAAAGTAAAAAAAAAGTGGCCCAACAAATCTGTGAGTCTTACTAACCTCACATAAGTAGGGCACAGCGCGCTCCCTACTGGGAGTTCCTGACAATTCAAAAGCTCACTCTTAATTTAGACTTGAGGAGTTTAACACCAATATGTGAAACTTTAAGGGATTTTACAACTCATCGACCGATAGTTATTCGTTTCTTGTGCCCATGTTTGTCTTGCAATGCTCCAGGAAGAATTAGAAACAGTCCTGTAAAACCTCCAGTAAACAGTGAAATAGATCTCAACTAACGGCAGTCAATATCACTACAGTTAACATCTGTATTAATGGCATACAGAAACCGTAAAAGTAATGTATTGAGGTGTCATTCACACACTATAAAATTAAAAATTTCCAGGGAGGCACCTTTCTATAGCTCATGCTAACCTTGAACTTAGAATCTTCCTGACCCAGTCTTCTCAGTGTTAAGATTACAAGTGCTAGCACACCCAGTTTATTTTTCTTTAAAAATATATTTTGAAGGCTAGGCATTGAAGTGGAAATTTCTGGTTTCACTGGAGACTCATTTGTGCTTTTCTGGAAACTGTCTTATGAGAGAATCTTTTGCTGAGAACAGACATGTGGTGTTTTTCTGGAAGCTGCCTGGTGAAATGGCATGTGATGTTTTTCTGGAGCGGAGCTTGAGAAGACACATAATGTTTGGAATGAGTATAAGTGTAACCCAACAGTCAGTGAACAAGGCTCTGGCACTGGTTAACCTTGCAACTCTTTGCTGGTCTTTGTTGAGCTTCTCTGAAGCTGGTCTGCACTGATGTCATTCTTGCATTGGTTCATTTCAGTCTTGTCTTTGGAGAGAGAAATGCATCAAAGAACTTCTGGTGGTATTCCAGATGCTTCCTGCTGCTTCTGCTGTCTCTTGCTGATCAATCAGCTGGCAGAGCCTTGAGGTTTCTTCTGGGTGGAACCAGTGCTACTGATTTGTGTTTGGTGTTTGCTGAGTGGACTGGACTGCTCGCTATGAAGATTGATTGGAATCACCCCAATGAACTATTTCTAAACAGATCCATAACCCTGTATTCTATTAACCTTTCTTTTCCACTACCTCTTGGTGGGTGGTGGGCTAGAAGGGAAGTTGAACCATTTAGGAACCATCCTTAAAGTAGGTTTTGAAAAAAATCTAAGCCTAGAAGGCATGGTGCCTCATGTCTTTATTCTCACTACTCAAGAAGCAGAGGCAGTTGGTTCCCTGTGAGTTCAAGGCAAGCCTGGTATACATAAAAAGATGTAGGACAGCCAGGGTTACATAGAGACATTGTCCTTCAAAGAAAAAAATTAAATATGATTAGCTAAGTAATACACTTAATGAATCTTGATGAATGTAATTAATATTTAAGTAGGTTACCATTAGTGTCACAGGTACCTAGAAAATGCTTCTGCTATAAAGGATTGACTCATTCTTGGGCTCCCAAGGCAATAAAAGCCTGGCATCTCTACCTTCATTGGTATTTGTCCCCTTACTCTGCACACTTCACCATCACATGCTTTAACTCAGTGTTAGCTATGCCAAGTATTAAAGAAATATCTGTTTAAAGACCAAGGCTACCTAACCTGTCTCCAACAGTTAAAAAAACAGAACTATCTTATCATAGCTTTCATGATGCCCTGTTCTGGACTCTGAAAGGGTGCCTGAATGTCTCCAGACATGGTTTTCAATCTGTAATTGTCTTGAATTCCAGGAACTGGAGTGCCTCAAAGACAGTGAGAAGTTCTACATGTCATATGGAAGCAGAGATCAGACAATGGTCAACCAGACCACAGAGATAAGGACGAACCAGGCCACACAGTGACCAAGCCTGCTTAGTCATGCTTTTTAAACACTTCCTCCCTATAAAACTAAAGTTCATATCCGTGCCCTGGTGATGGACTTGTAGTCACTGAGCCCCTTTATCCTTAACTCCTAATAGAACCACATTGCTTAACCCTTCTCTGCCTGTCACCACTATGTGTCTCTGAAATTGGTGTGACAGGCGGCTGAGCCTAGCTGCTTGTGATTCCCAGAGCTCTTGCCATACTCCACCGACATCACCATGACAGCTTTGACTGCGTTCCTCTAGCAACTTCTAATGCTGGGCGTCCCTTATGTGTGCCTGTGTTCATTGTCTCTGAAGCCGCCTTCTCCTCATGTGCAGCGATCCACTGGGAGTTCTGCCTCCTCACTGTGAGTCCAAAACTCACATTCCCACTCTCTCTTGTAGGCTGGTCTCCCAGACTCTGCCAACTGGACAGATGAGTGTGATGTCTCAAGAAGCAGCTGTTCAGTGTTCCAGTAGTGTCAGGTCAGTCTAGACTCACAAGTGGTAAGAAAACATCAGTAGGAGTATCTGTCCTAGTGTTCAGGGATGCAAGAGCAGTTTCTTAATGAGAACACCATAAAGCCTTTTAGAACCAGCCTCAAAATGAGCTATACAACATTATTTGAAATAATAATTAATACAATAATCACCTATCATTTCAGTGTTATTTATAATGATTTTTATAAGAATTATTTATTATTTACAAATAATAATAATAGTTATTATTATTGGCAGGGTCTTACTATGTATCCCTGTCTGGCCTGAAACTCACAGACATTCGCCTCCGTCTGTTTCTCAAGGGCGAGGATTAAAGACTAGCATCAACACGCCTAGCAGCAATTCTTTGTGCCACTCAATAGCTGCTTGATAAAATCCTTTTATGTTTTATTATTATTTTGGAAGAAGGGATCGATTTATTTTGTCTATCCCAAGACTGAAATTCTAGAATATATGTCAAGTACTTATAGAAAACACCTAACAGGAATCTACCACAGTGATAATAGAGTGAACAGCTTGGTAACCAATTCAGATTTAATGGAAACATTATGAAATCTGTCAAGAATAGAGCTTTTTCCTCTCTGAACATCCTTTTAACTTAAAAACACCAAACTGACAACCTATGGTAATTCATGGCTCAACACTGATCAATATCTTCTCAGCAATTGCAGAAATGACACTTGTCATTTCAAACACAATCACTGACTTATCAATCAATACTTAGTAGCTCTCGGTGTTAATGAATGGGATTTTAAATTTTAATTGAAAGAAATATGGCAACATATGGAAGGATAAACCAATATTTTCCAGAAGACTTATACAAGATGCTGGAGAGCTAGGTTAGCAGTTAAGAGCACTATCTGCTCATCCAGAGTACCTGGGTTCAGTTCCTGGAACTCACGTGGTAGTTCACAAGCATCTATAATTCTACTTCCAGGGCACCCAATGCCCTCTTCTGGCCTTCTGTGCACTGCACGCACATAGTGAATAGATGTGCATGAGGCAAAAAACACCTATATACATACAAAATCAATATAAAAAAGGTTTTAAAGACCACTACAAACTTAAGAATGTTAAAATTGTGTAAATTCTTTCAATGTGAGTTGTTCATATGCAAAATATAACCAGACTTGCAAGCTCACTGATAGGGTTTTATCACTGACTTGGTAATTCACTTTAAGAAACTATCACTCCCAAATAAAAATGTTCTAAAACTGAATTTTTCTCTTTGGTAAAGGTTCTTTCTTCATTTTATTGGTTCTAATTATATGCATTTGTGCAAGCCTATGTGTGGGTATGTGTACTCACCTGCTGGTGCTCACAAAGGCCAGAGGTATTGGGGTGCTCTGTAACTGGAGTGACAGGGGGCTGTGAGCCACCTGTCATGGGGACCAGAAATGACCTCTAATCCTCTGCAAGAGCAGCATGGCTTTTCATTGCTGAGCCATCATCTCTCTAGTTTCCTTGTTTGCTTTTTGAGACAGGGTCTTTACTATGTCGATCAGCCTGACGGTATCCATGTTCTAAAACAACCTTTATACTAGCTTGTTATAAAATAGTATGAGTTAGTTGTTAGATTATAATTTTTTCCAATGATTTACCTATGATTATTTTATGTGCATTGGTGTTTTCCTGCAATGTACGTCTGTGTGAGGGTGGTACTGATACCCTGGTACAGAAATTTCAGACAGTGGTGAGCTGTTCTGTGGGTGCAGGGAATTGAACTTGGATCCTTTGGAAGAGCAACCTTTATTCTTGACTGCTGAGCCATCTCTCCAACCCCAGATTATAATTTCTTAAATTACCACAATTAAAAAAGCCTAAAGTCTTATTATTGCACAAACTTCTGCTGGTAGATCAAGAAATACTCATTGCATTCAGGAAATGAGGACAGATTTTCGTTTGTTTTGTTTTTTAAACATAAAAACCCATGCTTACTCGTTTTTTT